>JAYJMB010043908.1:0-22982 GCA_036873735.1 Pouteria campechiana
AGCCAAACACTACAGAATCGCGTTTTGGCTGAAAAAAGCGCTTTTACACTCCCAAAACGCCAGGCCAAACAGGCCCTAAGCTGACTGCCAGTCCCGAGCTAACTGAATGGGAGGTTTTGCCGGTTGAGCCAAATGGTGCGAGTATGGATAAGTATCATAAGTTTTCTGGCATCTCTGCCAAGCTGGAGGTGGGCCCCTCCGGTTCTGGTTATTGGGTCCAGTCCCAGCGCTTAGCGAACATGGGAAGTGACCTATTGCATCTTGAAGCAAAAATACGTGGCCAATTCTAAGTAGATGCTGGACGTTAACTCGGAAAATGCAGGATACAGTCGGGTGTATTCCATGGGTCATGTACCCATGACAAGGAGACAAGCCCATAAACGGATGAGACATGCTGAAGCATGCATGTGTCGGTTGGGGTGTGCCTGCATTCAAATTTCAATGCGAGTTTTTTGGCGTGGATGGGGCATGCAGGCATTCATGACATGTGCTTAACAAAGATGTCATGCCACACTCTCTACGTATCCTCGGCTGCTATTTTCTTTACCGGGTTTAAACCGCACTAGACATTGCTCATTGCCAGGTCTCTCACCTCGGCCCACTTTCACCACAAAAGCATTGCAGGACGTAGGCTCCGTGCCCTTCTTCTTTTTTTTTTGCCCAGTGCTCTAAATAGCAGCGGCCGATGGAGAACAATGGAGTTGAGGGAGTTAAAAATGTGGGGCCCATCGGCGTAAATGATGGGTCGAGGTTCATCTGCTCTCGTACACAGTGATTGATGATACACCGGCGCAGGAGTTTCGTTAGGCAACCCGATAGGTCCGTCCAATCGGAATAATGTGGATGACAGTTAGACGGCGGTTAAAACCGAAAGACGTCTCAGTCATCTAATTAGATGAATGCCGACGAAGAAACTACTCCGAAACGAATTTCCTGTCTGGACTAATAATTGAAGGACAGAATATCAACGGTTTTAAATTGTTATAGTCCTGTTAATTCTGATATATGCTGTGTAGCATTTCAATGAGTCTGTTTCATGCTGAGCCAGAACTGCTAGCTTGAATTGGATTAATCAATTTGGCCTGAAGAGCGAGCAAGGCCGTTGAACGGGAAAGCAAGCGGCCGTTCATCAAGCTGGCCTATTACGTTGGCAATCTCTTGACTCGAACAGTTTCGTACGCGTGGTAGATATGAATATTTTGGCTAGTAAATCCATCAAATGAACGGACCAGATCTCATACGAGCCGGATTCTAACACGCGTCACGACGTCCAAAATTGGCGGCTGCAATCGCGAGACGTACGCGTGTAGACATTCACGCCGCTTTCTAGAGAGTCGGAAGCGGGATCACATGCATGCAAGGTGAGTGGGGCCATCTGCGCTAAGCGATAATCTCCGCATGTGATGACCGCCAATCATCATGCTTTGCCGGTGCTTCATTAGCAACGAAAATTCCGTGACCCCGTTCTACGCTGCCTAGCTCACGAAACAACACTACCAAATCGGAACCCCATGCAGACCTGATGCGTGTCCCATCCGCACCGTCCATCTGCGCTTTTAAGAATGTTACGCACCAAATATAAAAAGTCCAGGTTAGAAGCCTGCGTTGAGAAGGCTTTCGTAGGCAATCGCTGCTTGGATGAGCTGATGATATTTGTTTGTTATCTTTCTTGCCCAGGCTTTGGCTTTTATCCAAGTGGCTTTAGTTATTCTCAAATGATGATGGCACATGGGATAAACGGCCTGGATTCTGGCCGGAGCCACTATAGTTCCGACGCGCCGGTCGGAGATGGAATTTGGGGAGCCATAGGCATGGGAGCGGGCATGCGACTCTACCTCACCCACGTTCTAATAAAATGAAGCCTAGGCTAAATGACAAGCATTCTCCATCCGATGGCATTTTGGGGGAGCCAACCAGCTGCAACCTATCGTTATCAAGGGGCCCACCACGTGGGACACGACACAATACATCCGCGAGAACGGAGACGGCCGTTGCGCCGTCCGGCGGCCACGCCGCACATGGGAAGGTCGTGTACCAACCGGACGACCCCGTCTGGTGGCAACCGCCAGCCATGCGTGGTTCTTCTTCGTAGAAGAACTGTAATACTCCACGCACCCGATTCTAACGATATATACGGTGAAAATTCACCATCAATATCTTTCCCCACCAGATGGACAGATACATGGTGAAAACCAACCATGCGTACAGTCGAGATTCTACAAAAGGCCAGATATTTGGTGGAAATGTATAAGAGACCAATCTATAGCGACTTTTAAGAAAGCAGTTTAGATGACAGGTGCATTTTTTTATGATTGAATATCCTTTCACGCAAGCAGCAAGAGACCGTAGACGGAACGACCATACGGCCGTCCGACAGACCCACGAGTGACCTCATGTTTTCTGCGCCCCACACGCTATTCCTTCGCTACCATCCGCCGTACATTGCGCTCAATGGCCCGCCGCTCGCGCCAATGGTTGGCGTTGGGGACCATGTCGCATTGTAGAAAATAGAAATTACACAGCGGAAAGTACCATTTTAGGGCTGTTTGCAACTTTGTTAATCGCCATCAAATTTACTAAGCCGTGCGTGCGAAATAGAAAGCGTGTTTTGCTGCGGCTTTGAGACGGGCAGTGTTATATAGGTAGGGGCGAGCGCAGATGCTGTTTCAAGCAGAGTGGGAGGCGGCCTCACCTTAACGAGGGAGAACAGAAGCTGCTATGTAGGTAGGGGTGTGCGCAGATGCAGTTCCAAGTAGAGCGAGTGGTGGCCTCGCCTTCACGGGGGAGAACAGAGAGTGCTGTATAGGTTGGGATTTACGCAGATGCAGTTTCAAGTAGAGTGAACGGTAGCCTCGCCTTCACGAGGGAGAAGAGAGGGTGCTGTATTGGTAGGGGCGAGCGCAGATTCAGCTTCGAGCAGAGTGAGCAGCAGCCTCGCCCTCACGATGGAGAACAGAGAGTGCTGTGGAGGAATCGTAATTGCAGGTAAGTAGTTAGATCTTGGAAAAAACCAATAAATAAAAATAATATATGTGCATTTAGTCGGACGGCCCTGATCTGTTGAGTGGCCAGGTTGTAGGGCTACTTCAGATAGTCGAATCAGGTTAGGGAGACTTGGACCTGTAGGATCTGTTGAGAGGACAGACTGTGGAGATTGGTTTAGACGGTCAGGTGGAGGGCTGGATTGAACCGTCTGCTGGGAAAGATAGGTTTGAATGGCCAGATTTTGTCTTGGTGTGACAGTTGGACTTTGGGGCCCCATTTTGAGTTCTGCTTGGGCAAAAACCCGTTCTTGTTTGAATGGTCAGATTTGCTCGATCAGATTTTTAGCTGGTTGCTAAGCCAGGGATTTTTGGACGGTTTAATTTGCCGGCCAGGGGTTTAGCAGCCTGGTAGCAAGTCCAGGTTTAAAGTGGCAGAATGGTGTTGGCAGTTGGTTCCTGATCAGGTGTGGACGGCTTGATTTCTCGAGTTGGGATGGTCCGCTAAGAAATCTTAGTAAAGATTAGACTTCTAGAATTTTGGAAGCCCAGAAGCTTTGATCTATTTAACGGTATTCTCGAATAGGTCAAATTTTGGGATGGTTAGAATTTGGGTTAGGTTTGAACGGTTGGATCTTTGTCGGGTTTAGTGGTGTTGGATTATCAGAGTGTTTGGCTATGGGCACTTTAGGCGTTCAGGAATTCGCTTCTGTTAAGGTTGCTAGAGGATTGCTGTACATTTTGCATAATTGTTATCACTTTATTTTGTATTTTACATATTATACCCTCCTTCTAATGCCACACCTTATCGCGCATCTTTCACGTCAATCTAAACCGACCTTTACTGCCCCTTGTGGACTGATATAAGGACTGGGGACCAAAATCACCCTTTCCTTTCTAAAAAATGAAGATCCATGTCGTAGATTGTGGATCGAGACGATTCAACCATCGATATTCAATTTTTACATATGCAAGCTTTGATTCCTCTGGATCAACCGTAAATGCGAATGCATCTAGTTGTAGATGGTGAAATGGAGCGAGATCTCGTGCAAGAAGGTTGTTGCTGACCTCTTATTTGAATTTTTACTACCACAGTTATTTAATGCTTGGGCCGCTCATGCGTAGCATAGATGACATGCAGCCATCAGTTCCGATTAAAGCCAATTAGCATGACCCTTCAAACCCCTTCTCCGTTTGTCGAGTGTGATTATTTTAGCTTTTGGAGACATCAAATTATTTTAGCTTTTAATCCAAAACGAATATACCTGGGTCCATACTTTGGATATGCTAATTTATATCCTTATCGTGGGAGACATACAATTCATCAAATCCCATCATGTTACCAAACCTTTGCTTTATCTTCCACTTTTTCGTGAATTCAAAATTTGTTCATGTGAGAAATCTCCTTTACACGTGTGATGAGCATCCAACCGTTGCATGAGCATGCTCTACCTTGGAAATGATCCAGGTGAAGGCCACTCCAATCTTATCAACACCAAGGCCAATGAACACCTTTGAATGTGTAGGATCAAATAGTTTCAAGATGACACTGATCAATCATAAGGATAGGACCACCTCTAATGACTCAAACACAAGCTACTGTACACTTTTTGTTTACTTAGGGCTAAATTTTGATGGCTCGCAGAATTTACATGGTTCTTTATGTCAGACCTTGCAGTAACAAAATATATCTCCATAAATAATCTTGTTAGGGAATTCTAACATCGGATATCCATTATTCATATAGTATCATACCACGTAAGATTCCTATTCTAATAAAAAATTTCTTCCACAACTACAATGCGATTCCACCAGACTCTGGAATTGTTCCCTAAAAGAAAATCCTAAAAGAAATAGGGATGTCTATTCCTCTGAAATCCTCTTCTAAACAGAAATTCCCATCCCATCTACAGATAGATTGCATATATTCTTATGTGTGTATATCTCTCATGCTCAACTATAAATATATTAGGTATGTGCTCTCTTAGATAGACTTTCTCTATTATTTACATTCCTACTAAGGTCCCTTACTAATTTCAGCGTTAGAATGCTTACACTAGGACCACCCTTGACACTATCTAACATTTTTTGTTTTGCGAGATCTTCACACCAGATTCTTGAAGAACGATTTGGGCACAACCCAACCATTGGCATCGTCTATGGATATGTTCATTGAAGCAAAGGTATGTCGAACAAACAACCAGCCAATATAAATGTTCTTTCAAACCCTTCAATAAAGTATAATCTATTTCCTATTGCTGATCAACACCCTTCTAGACCTAGTACATTCACTTCCAGGATTTATTTGCTCCTTGTGCAATTGCTGTAAGCTAACTAAGTCATGATACAATAGAAAAGGAAACAAAGACAATTCTACGATAGAATATTTTCCAATGGTCCTGAAAGGAATCTTCAGCTACAATCATTAGCTTTTAATCCCCCAGCCATTTGCATATTGCTCCTTGGGACAAAGTTGGGAATACTACAGATCCGCAATCCAACTTCAAATGAGATTTGGAGGCAAAACCCTTTCCCTGGTTCCACAAGGAGGAGGACCTATTACCTCACCTTTGTATGAGCCAATCCTGAATAGAGCCATCAATGTGGAGATCAGAGAAGGTGACCCTACCATAGCTCAAGTCAGAAATCAAGTGATTCCATTTCTAGATGAAGAAAGCATTAAGAGGACCACTAATTAGCAGACCTTATCCACCAATGCAGTTAAGGAGCTGATCCAAAGGTAACCAAATTCTAAAACCATCTAGGAATCAAGGAAAAAAGAAACATGATTATAAGAGCAAACAAAAGCTCAGAAAATACTAAAAGAAAAAATCAAAAGATTGGAGAGGAGAATTCCCAAAAGACTTATGAACTATGCTCGAATTATCAAGCAAACACCCTTCATAAAGGATATCATGGACTAACATCTTCTAAAAGGATTTAAGGTACCTCATGTAGATGCTTACGATGGTATGAAAAATTCTAGAGATCACTTTCTAGGTTTAATGGTAAAATGAAACTAGTGGGGGCTTCCGAAGCTATTAAATGTTGAGCTTTCCAACCCATGTTGAAAGGAGCTACACTGTCTTGGTATCATACTTGGGATCTCGAATTCATGAGTACATTTAGAGAGCTGTAGAGATACTTCCTTGCCAATTTTGTAGGGCAATGAATGCAAAAGAGAATTGTTGAATCATTAATAATGGTTAGAGAAAAAGAACAAGAGACTTTTAATAAGTATGTTGATGGGTTCAACCGGCTTACTTTAGACATTGAGGGACTAGACCAAATTATAGCAATGACATTGGAATAAAAAGTAAGCAGATTAAATATCAACTACATTTGGAACTGCCTAAGAGTTCCCCAAAACTCTTGAAAGCCTTGAAGAGGCACATCAACACAAAAGAATTTGTTGAAGCAAATAACTGCAACAGATCTCTGCACCGAGAAGGAGATTCCAAAAAAGCAAGAGGTCCCCTCATAAAAGAGAAAGACGGGCATGAAAACTATGAAATAAAAAATCAATGTTACCTTCTTTAACCTTGCTTGCTAAGGCCAGATACCAAAAGGCAAGAATCACAAAAATATTGTCTCTACCACAAAGACAAGGGACACGATATCGAAGACTATAGGCAACTCAGAAAAATTAAAAATTTAATCAAAAGAGGAAAATTGCAGCGGTATATGATGGATAATGGGCGAAGAAGGGAAGCTGCAAACAATAGAAAGGATGATGCCCACAAACAAAAAGAAAATATTCCCAGAGAGCAGGAAAAAGATACCATAATGAAAGTCAATCTTTCAACAACTGGGATCATGACATGACCACTAGCGAATTCATATTAAGCGGAACTACTCTCTTCAAAAGAAAAGCTTAAGCCAGACAAATTAATTTATCACTCGAATATTTATGTTATAAACTCTTGATTATAATTTTTATTTCCTTGAGTGTTTACATTAAAATTTCTCATAAAAAATACTTTTTATCGATTAATCATCTTTTATCACAAATGCCTCCATTATTCTGTTAAAGTAAAGCTCAAGGCTAGAACCTAAACCTTCAATATAAAGAGATTTTGAAAGTGTGAAGTATAATAATTGAACCTGAACCTACAATAAGAAGGAATTCTAAAAAAGGAACCTTAACCTATAATAGGAAGAGATTTCGAAAGCATAAAGGAGAAAATCAAAACTTGAACTTGCAATAGGAAGGGATTTCAGAAGTGTGAAGTAGAAAATTGGAATCCAAACCTGTAATAGGAAAGAATTTTGGAAGTGTGAAAGAAAAAATTGAAACCCAAACTTGCAATAGGAAGAGATTCTGAAAGTGAAACTCAAACCTGCAATAGGCAGGAATTTCGAAAACACTTCACCCAGCTTTAAATTTGGAAAGATCCAGGCCATCATTAGCACTAGGGAAGGTGGATCTGCAAAACCCATGTATGCAGATCCATAAAAATCATGCATGAGTTGAATGACTTTTGTAAATCTGCTTTCCTCAACTCATGCATGATTTTTGTTGATTGACATACATAGTTTTTGTAAATCTACTTTCCTCAACTCATGCGTAACTTTTGTGGATTCGTATACATGGTTTTTGTGGATTCACTTTCCTCAACTCATGCATGAAAGTGAATCCACAAAAACCATGTATACGAATCCACAAAAGTTACGCATGAGTTGAGGAAAGTAGATTTACAAAAACTATGTATGTCAATCAACAAAAATCATGCATGAGTTGAGGAAAGCAGATTTACAAAAGTCATGCATGAGTTGAAGAAAGCAAATTTGCAAAAACCATGTGTGCGGATTCACAAAGACATGACTAATATATGAAGTGAATTGTTAGAATCTCTACCACCACTTGACATGAACCTTGTAAACATGCTTTTTGCCTCATGGTTGGTCAAACGAGGAAGAAAATCCTTCATTCTTTCATCCAAGCCCTCAAAAAAATTAGTAAGCAGGTGCTCTGGATACTAAATCAAGTCAAAGTTCAGCTGCTGCTGATTAGACTATATTCTTCTATTTTTCTATTTATCCATGCTTCCATTCCATGCAAAGGGAGGATAACAACCCGCTAGCTAGGAGCAGTGTAAGCAACTCACTCTGCACATAATTTTACAGTGCAAGGGGTAGTGGAAAGCATTATGGTCGTATGCGAGCAGGCAAAAGGGAATCTGCACTCAGTCCCATCAAGGAAACAAGAGGACAAAAACTAATTGATCGAAAGAGGAAGTGATATGATCGGTCATTTTTCTAGAAGGATATGTATACAATGACATATAATTGCCCACAACCATGCCTTCTTCGCCACATGGGATGCAAGGTCTCCAGCATTGGTCCCAACATTGATAAAGCATGGGTGACATGCATAGAAAACCATGTGAGCTTTTTCTCCCATATGGTTTTGAGGTTACCGGATAAATAATGATGACATGTGCAAGTTACATGTGGACTCAAAAGAACAACTCAAAAAAGTCAACCCAAAATAGTTAGGGGCCTTCATTGCTCCTAATCTAACAAGTAACAAAAATAAAATAAAATGAAAGGCCTATCACAGCTCCTAATTCAAGTACAGTGATATGTGCGTCCTTTAAAATGATCGGCTTGAACGTGGAAGTTGCGTAAGAGTAAGAAGTTGTCCATGTTGTTTGTTGCAACGATGACGACAACGGTTCCTTTGACACTTTCAAGGAACTTATTAATTACTTTATGGGAGTAGAATCACATTTGTGGCATGACGTTTAGAGACAAACACTTGTCGAGGTTCAATAAAATAACATGTGCTATGATGTGGCACAATATAGTAAGAAAGTAGAAGAGTTGAAGGATATTGCATACTCATAAGTGGAAGTGCCAAATCGATAAAGAGTGCTATTATGTGACCATAGGATGCGTCCAACGAAAAAGACGTAATAATTAGATATTGGTTAGCTAGACGAAAGCATCCCATCATTCAAGCACATTCAGTTGGAAGCAACACCCAACCAAGAGGCATTGAAAACAGTACAAGCAGATCCTAAGAGGTGGAAAACCAACTAGGATGACGAGTTTCACTACGTCTCATTGAGGGTAATTAGTATTAGGGAACTCTAACATCGTATATCCATCATTTAGCTAGCAATATACCACGTAAGATTCTTATTCTAATAGGAAATCTCTTCTAACTGCAATACAATTCTGTAGATTCTGAAATTGTTTCTTAAAAGGAATTCTTAAAAGAACTAACGATGCATATTCCTTTAAAATCCTCCTCTAGACAAAAATCTCTATCCCATTTGCATGTGGATTGTGTATATATATGTGTGCGTATATCTCTCATGCTCAACTATAAATGCATTATGTATGAACACTCTTATATAGACTTTCTCTATTATTTATATCCTTATTAAGGTCCTTTACTGACTTGAGCGTCAAAGTGTCCGCATCGGGACTACCCTCGACGTCTTTTGAAGTTGTTATGTCTTACAAGATCTTCACATAGGATTTTTGGAGAGTGATTTGATTACAACCCAACCAAATCAAATATCATTTTTACCATATATTTGATGTAGAATGTGGGTTTGGGTTTACCTTACTTTCAAGGTATCATATGCCTACTACATTTGTTACCTACACCCTTCCAAATCTATATAACAATCTATGATTCTACTATTATCTCTAATGCCCCACCTCTAGCTTACCATGCCAATATTGTTTGTTTTGACCCACCAAATTTTTTTAGCACGTAGATTTGTATGGTTTTATTCATTTGGGTTAGCCGTTAGCTCAAAAGATTTCTCATAATGATAAAAGAGTATTTGCGTATCTAATCCAAAATTGCTCTCATCACACATTTAATATAAGATGGGGTCGTAAGCTCATAACCTCACCCCCTAAGGAATCATGCAACTAACATCATACGATTGATTTGAATCATTAATTAGGGAGCATTGTTTCTTTCCTACATCATTTTGTTCATTAGAAAAACAACAATTATGTTGGTAGAAGATCATTACCTCTTCCTATGCAAATAAAAATTAGAAAATTCATGATCTTTGATCTATTTAAATTAGAAAAATTAGAAGATTATTGCCTCTTTTTTCTTGTATTTTCTCAATTCTATGTTAGGAAGGAGAGTGTGTGATCTAAAAAAACTGAAATTTCTACCATTGTGAAAAATGCAGGTGCTATGATGAAGGTTTCATATGATTTTTGTTAGATTGGAAGATTGAGATAGAATTCAGAGTTTTCAAAATCAATTATTTATACAAATTTGATAATTGTGCTAAGCAAAGCTCATACCGATGAAGACATTCTCATGCTTTAAACAGATCCCAATTCCTAATGTACCAGGGAGAAGGCTTTCTCTTGGAGAATATAACCGAGCGATCTCATGGTCAAAGTACCTGGTGTCACCAGGTGCATCAATCAAAGGAGAGGATGAAGAAGAATGGAGTGCTGACATGTCTCAGTTACTCATAGGGAGAAAGTTTGCATCAGGGCGGCATAGTAGGATTTACCGTGGGATATATAAACAGAGGGATGTGGCCGTCAAGCTTATAAGTCAACCTGAGGAGGATTCAATCTTGGCTGCAGCATTAGAGAGGCAATTCACTTCAGAGGTGGCTCTGCTATTTCGCCTAAAACATCCTAACATTATAACTGTAAGACCTTTTTCTTTTATTCACTCAAACACGCGCACTCTCAAGATATTATGAAAATTTTGAAATTAAACTTTTTTAAGTTTGTCTTACTATAATTAGACTATCTTATTTAAGTATTTACAAATTAAACTTTCTAAGTTATTTAACTTTGCAAATAAATTCTGTGAACTAATAAAGCCCGATAAAATGGACATCATGGTTTAAATGTATAATAAAAAAAACTTTTGGGGTCCATATTGCAAATAGACAAACAAGAAGGTACAATTTATAATTATATATAGTTAGAATAAAGTTTCCTGATTTTTTTTAAATCTTTTTCATTTTAAGAAAACTCTTTTTTGATACTAATGCAGCATTATCTACAACAATGTTTTGCAAAGTGATTGAGATTTTTTTATTTCATGACATATTAGAAATTCATGTCTATATAACTTGACCATTCATGTTCCATTTTTCAATTCGATGTCAGTCTAGGAATTAAACTGCACAATTTAATTGACTCTAATTTGAAGTTCCTAAAAATATGACATCAATTGGCTCACTTGACCCTATTTACCATTTCTAAATTATATGCTTGATAATTTTTTTCCATGTTATATGGTTTGCGTTACTAGTTCATGTTAATGATTTTAGGTATATGAGAGGGTTAAAGTGATACTCAAAATTGGCAATGAGTACAAGGCCCTATATTTTGGATGACTTGTTACGATGTAATGATATTCTAAAATAGGTTCCATTCTTCTTCCTTTTACAGTTTGTTGCAGCATGCAAGAAACCTCCAGTATTTTGCATCATTACAGAGTATTTGTCGGGCAGCTCTTTAAGACAGTTTCTCCATAGGCAAGAGCCTTATTCTCTTAGTCATAATCTTGTTTTAAAATTAGCCCTTGATATTGCACGTGGTATGCATTATCTTCATTCGCAAGGGATTCTTCATAGAGATCTCAAATCAGAAAATCTACTTCTTGGGGATGATATGTGTGTGAAAGTTGCAGATTTTGGAATTTCATGCTTAGAATCTCAGTGTGGCAGCGGAAAAGGAATTACAGGTACCTATAGATGGATGGCACCAGAAATGATCAAAGAAAAACATCATACTAGAAAAATTGATGTGTATAGTTTTGGCATAGTCCTTTGGGAGCTATTAACAGCTCTAACACCATTCAACGACATGACTCCAGAGCAGGCCGCTTTTGCTGTTTCCCTAAAGGTATTCTATACATATCATGGAAGTTTTATCTTCTAGTGACATATGTTTTATTATTGTTGCCAACATCACCCTGCCATCATCATCACATGATCATTTCAAGGATCTTATTTTATCATTGTTCTTCATATTGCATTTGCATATAATTAGCATCAAATACAGGAAATTTCTGATTATCTATAAAAGCGCACTTAGATTTTTGTTAGAGAGAGAGAGAGAATGAAAAGGGGATGGAAAGTCCTCTCACCCTACTATTCATCTAACTTATTGTGATGTGAATAAATGCATGAATTTAAAAGACTCTATGAGCAATACCAATGAATTTTCCTAAATAGTTATTTATTAGCTAAATATTTTAGTATCTTTTGTTATTTATGAGCAATACAAATGAATTTTCCTAAATAGTTATTGATTAGATAAATATTCTAGTATCTTTTGTCATTCCCATTTGTCAATTTATAAATTTATGATGAATAATTCATGAAAAGAACTGACACTTGCATTTAAGATTCTTTATGAAAAATAACCAAATGAATGATTTAATTATTGGTATTAAAAAAATTATAGATATTTGTGGAGTGAAAATCATCCTCCTACTATCTATTTATCATAATGATGAAGAAAAAATGGCTTGAGTTTTTATATTTTTGATAAAATTTAAGAAAATGCTTTTAAGAAGGTAGGACTATGCTACAAGATGCTGTTATCATAGATCATTTTTCTTTTCAGAACCAGCAAATCCATCAAGGTTAACTAATCCAATACAATGGTTTTTCCTTACATTTCCTAGAGTTATCCCAATTAGGTACCTTTTTCAATATTCTTTTAAGGGAAAATTTTTAATTAATAGAGAGATGGAGTATCCTAATTGCACCAAAAGTCAGAATTATTCAAACATTTTAGTCAACTATTTGATTTATAAGTCTCGCCAAAATTACTCCGGGGTTGAGAAATATGAGGTGAAGGAGATTGACATTGCTTTAAATATGAATTTCTTGACTGTTGTATCATACAAATGCTAGTATTCTTCAAGTTGTACCTAACATTAGCTAAGTGAATCAATGCAGAATCTTGATTGTTGTATCATGCAAATGCTAGTTTTCTTCAAGTTGTACCTAACATTAGCTAAGTGAATCAATGCAGAATGCTCGACCACCTTTACCTGCCAATTGCCCACCAGCATTCAGCCATCTCATCAGCAAGTGTTGGTCTGCTAACCCAGATAGACGACCACAATTTGAAGACATTGTTTCCATGCTCGAAAGCTACTCGGAGTGCCTTCAACAGGATCCAACATTTTTCTCAAACTATAAACCCATACAACATCAAACTCTCCTCCGATGCTTCCCAAGGCGCATTGTTGTTGGCAGGTTTACATCTTTAAAAGCTTAGCATGCTTAATCATAATAGTGCAATATGCAATATATTCCACAGAATTTTAGTTCTTAGGTTTATATTTCAGAAAATATTGTGTCTTCTTTTTATGTATGTATTATATATTTTCTTCAAAGGTTAAAAGGGAACATAATAGAGTTCCCTTTATGGCATTTAGGGTCATCAAATATAGTTGATTGTGTTGTATTCTAAACTTGTTAAAACTAAATTGTTGGTTAATGTTATAAAATTTTGAAAGAGTTCTCTCTACTAAGGAACGAGAGATGTAGCATGCTAGTAGGTTTCTTTCATAGCATCTCAATGAATTAGAAGCAATTGAAATGATGAACAAAGGCTAATTCGATATAACTTTGTTTATGCATTTTGATGCTTGCTCACACATAATCTAAAGGTATGATTTTCTCATTTGAATGGCTTGATTATGATCTCTTGGATGACTTATTCTTTGTATAAACCTAGACACGTTCTAGAAATGTTAGCTCATATTTATTATTGTGCTATCAATAATTAGACCCTGAGCTTAGCTAGCCAATGATGAGAAAAACCTAAAACTCTAACATGTGCTCATCCATCCAAATGAAGATTTTCCTTTTACGTAATTTTCAACTTTAACCATGAAAATTTTCCTATTAAACATCCATTGCAGGAATTTGATCAATGATACATTTGTGGAACTCACCTATTGGAATGAGTTTGGATAAGTTTGATAATCATTATCTTACAAACCTGACCTTCTTTTTAAAAAAATCTAATCTTCTTCACAAATTTTACCTTTTCACTTTAATTTCCACCCTATTTAAATTACTATTAAAGCAATAAATTTGTGAAAATGAAAGTGGGGCATCGCATCATCAATTATGTATGAACAGTTCTCACATTTCCTCTCCAAACATAATCTTCATATGATCCTATTTCTTCAAATTAACTAGTGTTCAAATCTAAATTTCATTTGAATCAAAGAATGGTATTTTTTTTTTCCACCATTTGTTTAAGATAAATTATGAAGCAGGTCATGATTATTTTATAAAATTATTTAACTGTTAAAAATTATCATCAACCGACAGTTTGGCCGAGTGGTCTAAGGCGCCAGATTTAGGCTCTGGTCCGAAAGGGCGTGGGTTCAAATCCCACAGCTGTCAAATACAATTATTTTCCAATGGACGGCTCAGATATTTTATTATTTTTTGTATTTCCCCTAGAGCTGCCCGAGAGAGACGACGAATTTTGGGGAAGAAATTTTAATATAAAAAATAATTAATTTATTACTAATGTAGGTTTTTTTAATTTTAAAATTGTTGTACTCGTAACTTCTACGTATGTGGATGTTTCATGCTAAATCAATTTTTTTTATTGCACCTTAGACGCCAAACCTTACTTTTGCAGCAAAAAGATTTCTTGGTGCCAACTAGCACTAGGTTAGTAGGTCATGGGGATTTCAATCTCGAGGGCTGCTTCCTTTTCCGTTTTAGGACGTGAAAATGAGCCCTTCCATCTCGCAGGAGCTGTCGAACCATTTTGTGGGCCTCGCCAATGTCCTTCCTTCGAAGCGGAGATTCAAGTTATCCTACGTTTTTCTCGGCACGAGTTCAGAAATGGAAAAGAGATCTGACCACCGGTAGCCAGCCAGACAACAACTGGCAGCATCCCGGAAGTTAACGGCTCGAAAAGGATATTGCGTCTGAAATGATCCTCAGCTAAAATGAGACTGATTCTGACGACAGACGGGCCACTAATGTATCGTTGCTCAGACCGCATCTGTACAATACACGGTGCTGATTCGCTGTAAATATATGGGACGTTGCGGGGAAACAGGTGCGTAGCACAGGTTTGGCGTAAACAGCGAATACTTTCGTACTCTGTTGGTTGACATATCGCAGTGGAAGTTTCCATTAAATCCTCCGTTGCTTCAAAACAGAGTAATGGCTTTAATATGCCAGACATCCCTATCCATCTACGCCCGTTGATGTGGATCGCCCAATTAACGGGTGCATATTCGACCACAAATTAGCTTATAAATCTTATTTATGTCTTTAACCTTTCATCATTAATTTTCAGCCATCGGTTCATCTACTCGTCTATCCATTATTTCTTAGCCATAGGCATACGTTCGAGTGCGGTACATCAAACCACCAACTCCAACAAAACGGCGATAAAGCCTGTCAGTGATCCACGAATTATCGCTGTACCTGTGCTCACATGGCCCCGCCCCCAAATCAGGCAAACAGAGTCATCAAGATGGGCGAATCATTCATTGGCTGTCCAGAGTTACCCAAATGTCGATTTCACCCTTCCGAAGAACCTCGGGATCGGGCCCTCATAGTATGGGTATTATGTCATTGAGAGAGGCAATGCTCCCGTGACAAACGGAATTCCCGGCTGCCCTGCCAGCAGTGTTTAAGCTCATTTTTTCGGCAATGCTCCTGAAATTTCCGTTGAAAACAGAATTCGGAGATTTTTTTTTTCTTTTAAATTAAGTTCGATATTATGAAATTAAGATTTAAACCAAGACATTTTAAATTCCAATAGTGAACAAATGTCCATAAATATGACTGAAATTCTGCAGAACACGTGGGCTTCTTTTGACATGTGCCTGTAATAGCAATGTTGCGGTGAGGTGTCTGTCCTGCAGCCAGCAGTCTTTTATCCAAATATATCGAAAGAATGATAGCAGTGTTGCACACAACTTTTCTCTGCCAAGTGGGCGATGATAGGATGCGGGCCTCGTTACCTTTTAGCATTGAACGGTAGCTTGAACTGGGTGTTGTTGTCTTAGTACCAATTCAATCTTGATCCTAATTTCATTCATACAAAAATCAACCCAACTTTAATCTAATTCATTCTAACCAAATAATGGCTTTGGATGGATATTTTGAAATAATTTTAGACAAGTTTAAAAACTACACTTGAGAAACAATTTCTATTAATTTTAAATTAAAATTTACTTTACCATAACCTAAAAATCATTAAATTTTAATCACAATATTATATATGATTTGTTACAAATAAATTTATATAAATACAAACAATTGTATTCGTTTTAAAAAATTTAAATATAACAGTACAAAATTTAGGTTAATTTGGCAGGACAAAGTTGCAGCCTGCTTTCCATGCATCCCTCGAGACGGGGCATGCGGCATCTTTCTTAGAAAAAGAAGGTGGATGCTACATTGATCAGAAACTACACACGAGACACTTATCGATAAAATAATAAAAAAGAAGAAAGCATCCATCACTACCCATCTTTAATTGTCTACTTCAAAATGGAATAATTTTAAGCATTGCATTAAAGGTTAGCTGCCAAATCAGAAACCCCAGATTGGCGCACCCCCCATTTTTGTACGCCTGCCTCATCCATTTCACACTTCAATGAATGTACCAAACATCACGGTCGCGGTTGCTTTGCGTCTACACGGGTAAAGCGAGGGGGGCATGATGGTCTTTTTATCTCTCAAATCCCCAGCGGGCGGCAGTTGCAGACCGGCAGGCAGGTAGTGGAGAAGTCGCCGTCCCTTGGCTGCGACAGTCCACCTCTGCATTCCCATTGAAATATCACATCTTAAGAGGGGTAAGCGATTCTCGGGCGTGAGATTGAATGGTTGATTCTCTTTCGACGAATTGACGTGGCACAATGATTTTAACCCCAGCTGCCCATCACGTGGCCGCACAATACACAAACTTCATCAGAGAAGCTGGGCCATGCAACCAATCATCAATGCCAGGCGTGTGATCAACTGACCATCCTTGTATACGGAGAAATACACTGTGTGGTGGACCTTAAAGGTGAGACGTGTAGGCGTGTGAATGCCTCGCACGGGTTCCGCGAATCGCTTCATAACTTGTTTTTCGCGCGAAGAAGTGGTGCAATTTATACGATGTCAATAAAAGAGCAGAACCTTTGCGAATTTCCTATTCTATCCTTGCAAGTTAATTGAAATGCCAAGCCTGTCCTTCTTCCAACCCACCTATTTAAGGCTTTTCCTGTCTTCCTTCTCTCCGTCTCAGAACACCATGAAAGAAAGCGGAGAGACTGATAACCTCGAAGGGCAACTCTAGTGACGGGTTTCTGAGGTATGAGCGTCAATATCTCTCCCTTTCTTCTCAAATGTCAGCGTGTTTGTTCGCTTTCGTCTTCCGCCGTAACAGTTCTGGTAATGTTGGAAATGAAGTGGCCCATTTGGGAAAGATATAATTTGATTTGGGGGCTCTACAAGCTCATTTTTGTTTCTCAGATATCTGACACTTCAAATCAGTATCAAACTCCGCCGATTTTCTCTGTGCTCCTTCCGGCTGTACAAGCGTTTTGATCTCTGTTAGTTCTCACATTTTCAATTTGAGGTGGGATTTGTTGATAATGTTATTGTTATTGTTTGCATGAAAATAGTATTTAATTTTGCATTTTGAGTTATTGTTAATTTTGGATTAATGGCATTTTGATAGCCTTTTATTAATTTTGCTAGAAAAACTAGGGCGTTTGATGTTTTGCAAATGTTGAAGTTCTTCTTGAACGGAATTTTGCCAAGTTGTGGAGATCTGACTCTTCTCAGTTGAACAATGGCTCAATTTTATAACTCCACTATTTTCTTTTGTTTTTTTTTTTTTTTTTTTTGGTAAATAAGTCTTTCTTTTCATGGATAAGGTCACTTTGTCATGTAATTTGGACTGGAGATTGGACTTATGAGTAACTTGATTGTCAGTTCAAATTCATGTGTGGTTATGATGACTTTTTGTATCCTATTTATCTGATCTGAAAGGAATGGGTCAGTCTGTTGGCATGAAAGTTTCTGGAATAAGTTGGATGGGAAATGCCTTTGGAAAATTTCATTAAGTGCCAAATTTTTGCTGAGCTTTTTAAAAAATGGCTTTGAAAATATTAACATCTGATCATCTTATTGTTGTTTGTGATCCTGGAAAATGTAATCTCAATGGATCTTAAGCCAGCTCCTCATGTAATTGAATTTGCTGATTGTTTGAAGGTTCTAACGTGTAATAATTGTAGACTTGGGATTTGAATAATTTGATCGGTAAATTCCATAATTGTATCTATGACTAAGATTTGAATTTTTTATTTCTATTTTTATTGTTGTTGTTGTTGTTGTTAAGGGAACTGGATATTGAATGTTGAAGTTTTGAACAATGAAATGTCTGTCAGCAACTTATTATGTTGAATTGTATGCCACGTTATTGGTCATTGAACTAATACTTGATTTATGCTCAAAGTTTAAGTTCCCATGCTTTATTTTGATATTTTGAACCTGATTTATGCTCAAAGTTTAAATTCCCATGCTTTATTTTGATATTTTGAACTTGATTTATGCTCGAATTTTGAGTTCCCATGCTGTATTGTTGAATCCATTTAATATGGAATGAGCTTTCAGATTTATTGCTTTTTCTGTATGATTGAAGTTCAGTGCTTATGCTAGGTTCTACTTTTTCCTTAGCCTGTAATGGAAATTAGAAACGTAGAATAACTCTTTCCTTCCAAACATTTTTGCAGACACTCAAAACAATCTAATATATAGTCTGTGAGGTTCTTTGATTTTTATATACATTACAATGCCTGGTATAGTTATGGATGAAGTCGAAGGGAATGTAGCAGCAAATGGATTGGATTCTGCATCTTTCAAGGAAAATTCATTTGTAAATAAGTCACCAAAAAGTCCCTTGAGTCCCAAAAGCCCTCGGAGTGAGGCTCTTGATCTACCCTTCGAGGATTGCATTGACACATCTATTGAACGACTGTATGACAATGTGTACGAGATGCAGAGCTCAGGGGATCGATCTCCATCAAGAATGAGCTTTGTATCTGAAGGTGAGGAATCAAGGATTGATTCAGAGTTGCGCCATCTTGTTGGTGGCGATAACTCAGTTGTTGAAATAATAGAAGAGGATGAATCTACTGGAAAGGATATTGTTTCAAAGACGGAAAATGGATCTGGCAGTTCAAAGCCAAGGAGGATGGATAAAACCAGATCTCCCAGCAATAAATCTGTTTCTTCAACTCAAGCAAGGAGGCCAACTCGTTTGCAGTTGGATGCTGAGGCATCAGGGAAATCGAGTCCAACTAGCCAAGCAGCCCATCCAAAACTTTCTATTGACCAACAAATTGATAAAAACTCAAGGAAACCTCATCCCGGAATTCTTCCTGCAAAGAAACAGAGGAATTTTGCTTTGGGAGGCTTGAAATTAACCAATGGTACTGAGGATCTGGCTGAAACAGGGCTAGATAACCCAGATCTCGGGCCTTTTCTACTGAAGCAGGCGAGGGATTTGATTTCTTCAGGGGATAATCCTCAGAAGGCTCTAGAATTATCTGTTCGAGCTGCAAAATCATTTGAGATCTGTGCAGATGGGAAGCCTAGTTTAGAGCTGGTGATGAGTTTGCATGTTGTAGCTGCAATTCACTGCAGTTTGGGTCAGTACAGTCAGGCTATTCCTGTTCTTGAACATTCAATTGAGATTCCTGCCGTGGATGAAGGCCAGGAACATGCCCTGGCAAAATTTGCTGGCTACATGCAATTGGGTGATACTTGTGCAATGTTGGGACAGCTTGAGCATGCTGTACAGTATTATAGTGCAGGTTTGGAAGTTCAGAAGCAAGTCTTAGGTGAGACGGATCCAAGGGTTGGGGAAACTTGCCGGTACTTGGCTGAAGCCCATGTTCAAGCCTTGCAATTTGATGATGCTAAGAGGTTGTGCCAGATGGCTCTTGACATCCATAGAGAAAATGGCACACCTGCTTCTCCTGATGAAGCTGCAGATAGGAGGCTTATGGGTCTTATTTGTGAAACAAAAGGAGACCATGAAGCAGCTCTTGAGCATCTTGTGTTAGCTAGCATGGCCATGGTGTCCAATGGCCAAGAAACAGAGGTTGCTTCCGTGGATTGCAGCATCGGAGACACCTATCTATCTTTATCTCGGTATGATGAGGCTGTTTTTGCATATCAGAAAGCGCTTACTGTGTTTAAGTCCAGCAAGGGAGAGAATCACGCTGCCGTAGCTTCTGTTTTTGTTCGTCTTGCTGATTTGTATAACAGGACAGGGAAACTAAGGGAATCCAAATCATATTGTGAGAGTGCCCTCCGCATTTATGGAAAGCCTGCTCCTGGGACCCCTGCAGAGGACATTGCAAGTGGCTTTACAGATGTTGCTGCTATCTATGAATCTATGAATGAACCCGAGCAAGCACTGAAGTTGCTTCAGAAGGCTCTAAAGATTTATAATGATGCCCCTGGCCAGCAAAGCACTATTGCAGGAATTGAGGCACAGATGGGAGTTATGTATTACATGATTGGCAATTATGCTGATTCTTATACTTCATTTAAGAATGCCATTGCAAAGCTCCGGGCAAGTGGGGAAAAAAAATCTGCTTTCTTTGGCATTGCACTGAATCAAATGGGACTGGCCTGCGTGCAGCGCTATGCAATAAATGAGGCTGCGGATCTGTTTGAAGAAGCGAGGAGAGTTTTGGAACAAGAATATGGACCATATCATCCAGAGACGCTTGGGGTGTATAGTAATCTTGCGGGCACTTATGATGCGATGGGCAGGTATGTCCCCCTCCATAGTTGTGGGTCATGCCTTTCTTTCATTCTGCCGTAACGTTGGATTATTTTATCTTCTCTTTTAATTGCATGGTGTTCAGTATCTCTTTTGCACTCTGTGGATTCTGTTCTTTGTTCTAGACTTTGCGTGAACATAAATATTTCAATAGACACATGGTGAAATCAATGGAAAACAATCTTAACAAAAAGAAAAATATTAGAAAAAAAAAACATCATACCTCTCAAATTGCAGATTCAGTTTTTTAGGCTTTGTTTGGATTGTGTTAGCAATGTAAGTGCATTAGCTACACATGTCTCTAGATATCTTTTAAGATTGCTGTGATATCTTGTGATATCTTAATTACTATAATAACCCTACTTTTTCACATAACTACCCATGTTTTTAATCATTTATTCTTACCTTTCATTAAAAACCTTATATGCTCTACTCTACTTTTCTAACACAATCCCCAACATAATGCTCTTGCATTGCTAATGCACCTCTTACACACCCAATCCAAACAAAGCCTTAGATTGGAAGTGAACTGTATGACAATTCAAGGTCAGGTCGACCATACTAGTATGAACAGATTCACAATTTAGTGACACCCGGATGTTAGACTAGGATTTGAGTTTACTCTTGCACCCCAATGCATTCTTTAACTGGAATCCAGAGTTAAAATTTCATAGAATGTCTATTTTGTACCTTGTCAATAGTTGTTCGCATGTATGCATTAGTAGGGCCTGCAACATACAAATTCAGGAGGCTTATCTGATTTTCTTGCAAATAAGGTTATTATATGCTGCATTGTTTTGCATTTGGTCTTTGAGAATCATGAATAGCCGATTTCCAGGATGTGGATGAAAACCTTTTCTTGGAAGTGCCACTAAAACACCTGACTTCATCTCTTTCTCCGTGACATGACTTGTTTGGCTTGTAATGCTAATAATTTTGCAAATTAGTAACTGTTTTTAATGGACTAAAAACCACGCCTTGGAAAAATAATACAGCAAAACAGTAAAAAGACAAGAAGGCAGATACAAAATGCAAGAATCGGGTCATAAAAGATAAAAGTGTAGATTGTTAAGGCCAAGTTACAGATTTTGTTTTGAAATAGAGAAGTGGTATTTATCTGGATCTTATCCAACATAATCGATTTAATTATATTATCTATATGTTTGATGTCATAAATACAGGTTGGATGATGCAATCGAGATTCTAGAGTACGTGGTAGGGATAAGAGAGGAGAGGCTGGGGACAGCCAATCCTGATGTGGACGACGAGAAAAAGAGGTTAACTGAATTATTGAAGGAAGCTGGCAGGGCCCGTAACAGGAAGGCCAAATCATTGGTAAATCTTCTAGACACAAACTCTCACGCGGTTAGGCAAGATGCCATTAGGGTATGATGAAGGATGAAGGATGATGCTTGTACAGAACAATATTTAAATGATTGGGGTTGTGGGTCCGTTGATTACTGTCAAGTTGTTGAGGGGCACTGATTGGAATATTGAGAATGTGATTGTTATTATTATTTTTCATGATTATTGTATTGGTTATCCATTGTTTAGGGTTTAAATGAGATTTCCTTGGCCATGCGTAGTTAGTGGGTAACTAAAGCGGTGCAATGAGGCCTAAAATTTTACGATAGAATGGTCGGCGATATGATTCCTTGAATTGATGGCAATATCTAAACAGGATGATGGGAAGATGCTTCCTTGAATTGATGGCAATATCTAAATAGGATGATGAGAAGATGCTTCCTTAATTATTTTATAATGACAAGAGATGCTACGTCGATTCTCTGATAGATTTGATTCAGATATGCTTTCTTTTTTATACTGGTGGAAAGAAACAACTGGCATCTGTATTTATTGTCACCAACAAACAAAACACGCATGATTGGACCGGCTAACATAGCTTGCTTTTCTACACGGGTGCTTTTGGATTCGTGACCGTCTACCTCTAGGCTGAGCCTGATCTTATCCTAAAATATGAGCATGCACGTACACCTAGGCAGTGGCATGTTACAAGATGAACGATTTTGTTAATACTGAAAAATAATTTAAATCAGACATTCAGGTAGACAGCATGAAAGAAAACTTGTAAAAATTGAAAATTTACTGCATAAATTATAATACAACCCAATTTTATTCTCAAAATCTAGACATTTATTTATGTAGTTTATATATATATATATATATATATAT
>JAYJMB010043919.1:0-31438 GCA_036873735.1 Pouteria campechiana
TCTTCTTGTAGAATTTGCAATCTAGAATACCAGTCCATTCATTGCAATTGGCCTTATTCTAGAAGTTGACGTCTGAATTGGTATACAAGGTTGAAGGATTGAAAAATCATGGCACCATTTGTTGCTGAAGAATGAAGAGCTTACAATACATTAATTCATGTTTTTTAAACAAAATGCCTTTAATAAAATGCCAAATACGTCAGGCTGAGGGACCTCTCTTCTCTCGTGGCAGGAAAAACACGTCCACCTTATTTACAAGAAGCACTTCAATCAAAGGAAAGAACCAGAAAAGCAGTTGGAGAAGACAAAAACAAATTCAGAGGCTGACAGACTCTGGAGAAAAAGAAAAGTAAAACGAAAAAAAATTATTTGCTCATTCCTAGTGCATCTTTGACAGATTCAGCGGCCCCTTGTGCTGCTTCCTTCACCTGTTGGGCAGCCTGTAAACGGCAAAAAAGAAATAGAAAACAGATTAAATGTTCCTAAAATGAAAATATCAAGTCGGTGAACTAAATCTTGTGCATCTTGTCTAATTTATAGACTGACTACAGGGTGTATGCACGTCCAGCATTTGAGGACGCCCTCACTACTGTTTTACAGTGATGGGTGGCGATAAATGTCTGGTCAATTTTGGCCTCGACTCATCTCCGGAAGGGATCGCTGGCATGAACTCTCAACAATCAGTGCATACTTTCAACATAAAAACTTCTATAGAAGGGAGATTTTTGGTTTGTTCTATGAACCTGCTGGCTAGATTCCTGGGTGGATTGTGCCATGTCTGATGCTTTGTTTACCATCTGATCTGTCTTCTCCTGAACAAAACGACATCAAAGACACGAACACCATTACAAACATGATTCATTGATCAATACTATATATTTATGCATACTTCTTTCATAATCAACAACTCTAGCCATGTATCACCATTCTATGTACATTTCTTATAGCAAGGCTGGCTGGTTTTGTCAAGATTCAAACCCTGTCATTAAGAGGCCTGGCCCCGGCAAGATTTCATCCTCTTGTGGTGAGTTATCACCCCATCAAGGTATTATCAATCACCATGCTTGAGCATCTAATGATCCAATCATTAAACCTTCATTACCATGCCCTCATTTCCATCTTCATGCTTGCATGAATAGCTAATGTGGACTTGAGCATGTTGGTTGGAAGAGTGACTCACCTGACCTTGGCCTTTCAACTCACCGGCTTTGTAGCTGGCATCTTGCATCTTGTCAGACATCTTTCTAGTCGATTTTCTGTCACGTTGCAAGCAATTGATTGAAGTGTTTTGAGTGAAATGAGAATGGGATGATCATGCAAGCCTATTTATGCCTCTTGGCAGCAGCCCAAGAGGAAAAAGTCAAGACACGTGTTGAATGGAGCTTTTAAGACGACGCTGTTTGCATTTTGACTGGGGATTTTGGATGACGAATTCAAGCAGGTTGTTAAGAAGGAAGGGTTGAATTTTTACACCCAAAGAACGAGGGGAAAAAAAATGATGTGGCTCATTTGTGATCGTAGAGTTGTTGCAAACATCAAATGTACTTAACATTTTAAAATAAAACAAGACGTGGGTCGTTGAGATCTTAGAGGTCTGTTTTTTTAAGTGTAAAACTCAATTTTTAGGGATGAGACTCATCATTTCTATGCGTTAAGTGAGGTAGCCAGGTAGTGGTCTGGGCGAGGCCGACATGCACACAAGCTTCTGACTAGACAGGAGCATTCTAGTCGAATGATTATTCCATTTATTTCAAAATAAGTTTAAGCCTGAATAACAAGTAGCCTTTTATTTTTTTACCCATTTGTCTAATATAAAAGATATTATTTTTGCCCATGTCCTAGTATGTAATGATCAGGTTGTTGGTTTAATTAGAAAATAAATTTTAAAAATAAAATAATTTTTATTATTAATTTTTTTTTAATTTTGTCAATTTTTTAATACAGATTTGTTGCCCTCTTTATGTGCAAAAATTGAGATATAAGTGCAATATGTCTTTAGGATACAATGAACTCACAAGTTTTAACAATACAGAGATTTGCACTTCTAAATGTTGAACCGATCTTCAAAGCAAACAAATTCAAAAATGCTAAATAACTATGTGTGCATTATGAACTAGGGGTATAAATCGAGTCAAATTGACTTGGGTTGAATTCAAGCTAACCTTCACTTTATTTTTAAAACTCTAACCGAACCTTAAACCAACCCTAAGACTTTTAGGTTGGTTTTGGGTTGAATTCGGGTTGACAAGTGTGATTAAAACATAAAGTTAATATTCTAAATTTTCTTAATTTTTATTTTAAATTTACTCAGAATAAATATTTTAATTTCAATACCATTTGAAATCTTATTTTTGTAATATTTTTTCAGCTTTTAATATAAAAAAGTGATCATTTATATGACCTACGCTATTCTCAAAAAAATCATGACTAAATTACTAAGATTCATAATCTTAAAAGGAGAAAATGTCAAGACTCCTGATCTAAGCCATTGAACCAACCATAATCACAAAAATATACTAGTACTTAGTAGATGGTAACTAAATATATTAAAGAAAAATAAACTATTATTCAAATTTTTGTTATTACAATTGGTATTCATTTTTTATCCATTGTTCGTCTTCACTTATGACATACAAAGTATCTGTCCAGTCGTTCATTAGACAAAGTCCCTTCGTCTTCTAATTTGTTCATAATAAGTAGCAGACTAATCATGGAGGCATAGACAAATCATCATTCCCTCACTTCGTCTATTAGATTGTCTGTTGTAAGTAACAAACGAATTATTGAGGCATAGAATAACAAACTTTTCAGCACTTTGTCTATTTGATTGTCTTTTGTAAGTAACAGACGAACCATAGGAGCGCAGACAAATTATCTCTTTAGCATTTTATCTGTTGAATTGTTTGTTGTATGTAACAAATGAATTATTGAGGCATAGATGATTTATCCTTTTATTTGTTGGATTGTTTGTTGCAGGTAGTAGACGAATTTAGAGGTACAAATAAATTTCATTACTCTATCAAACAAACTCTACTGCTCTACTAGATAAACTCAACTTATTAGCCTATCTTTTTTTAATAGACGAAGTTTGTTATATGCAAGATATGTTGCATTGGTCAAATATAATCTCCACTTTGACAGACGAATGGAAACTCAGTTGATTCCTTTTCATTTGAGCTTTGTCTGTAGTGGTACTTTAATTTTTATTTCTGTACTAGCCCAAGCTATTTGTCTTTATGGACAGATAGATCGACGCCTTGGAATGTCTTCTCTGTGTTCATTTGTCCATGAGGTTTGTAACTTGATTCTGCATTCTAAATACTTGGCAATAATCATTAGTACATAATCTTTAATTGAGTTTTATTTGTCATTGAAATCATGCATTTATACTAACACTCTCCCCCTTTTTGATGATGAAAAAACTTGATTAAAAATTATCTCATAAAAGATAATCTCCCTCTAAATGTATGCAGTTTGATAATAATACTTTGCAAGGTGTAATCATTCCTCAAGTTGCCATTTTTTGTTATTTTTCTTAAATAGTTTTATATGTATTCTCTCCCAAATTATTTCAAAATTATACATTTTTGCATTCCCTTTTGAGATAATTTGCAAATTCTTTCTACCCTATTTTGTCATATCAAAAAGAAATATATCACTACCAGTAAGTATTGGCCAAACAGAAAGAAATAAATAAACAAACATATTATTTCATTTCATTTCAGTACAAACAGAGTCATAAAATAAATTAGCCTAGATACAAACATTCTAGGTTTGTGGAGATGGAGTGGGAGATTTTGGTGGACCCCAAAAGAGGGGTCTCCACACAATGGAGGGATGTGCATTCAAAACTTGGAGAGGTTTCTTCAAGTGTGAGAAACCAAGGTTTTGGATGGTGGATGGGAAGATGAGGGGTTTGAGATGGATGTAATATACTTGTTTCTTCTATTCCCTTCCTCTTCAAATACCCAAGAAGATGGTAATATATGAATAGATAGAAGCATTATCATCCCACAAAGAAGTAACTGAAGAAGCAATGGTTGATTCTTCAGTCCCCACCATGTGCTTGTCTTTCCGCTATGCTTGCCTCCGAAGTGTTCTTCTCTAAGTAGCTTCAACTTCATTGTGCAGAGAAGTATTGCTAGTCAGAGGTTAAAATAGACTTAATGTGGGGGTAATACTAGGTAGTTAATATGATACTTTAAGAAAGAAGAAACAACTCATGCTGAAAATAGATTTCAAGTTGGTTAGGTTATAAACATGATTGGGTTGATCATCATTTTCGAAACCAGGGGGTTGCTTTACATATACTTCCTCACTTAAATATCCATTTAGAAATGCACTCTTTACATCTATGTGAAATAATTTAAAATTCTTATAAGATGCAAAAGCAAGTAGTATTCTAATGGCTTCTAATCTAGCTACAGGGGCATATGATTCTTCAAAATCGATTCCTTCTTCTTAGGAATGCCCCTTAGCAACTAGTCATGCCTTATTTCTTACAACTAATTTATTTTCATCCAGTTGTTTCTAAATACCAATTTAGTTCCAATTACATCAATGTTCTTTGGTTTTGGAACTAATTCTCATACATTGTTCATTTCAAACTAGTTAAGCTCTTCTTGCATTGCAATGATCCAATTTTTATCATTTAAGGCTTGATCAATGTAAGTTGGCTTAATTGTAAAGATGAATGCATAATGACTACAAACATTTCGCATTGACCTTCTTGTTTTGACGCCATCATAAACATCACCTATGATTTGTTGGTCCCATTCAGATGTTACTCTAGAGGGTGGTGAATTGAGTCTTTAAAGTTTTCAGCTAAATAATGATTATAGTGTAAGGATAAAGAAAAGACTTATAGCACGAATCACTTAGATTGGTATTTTTATAGTGGTTTAGCCTTTCACTTAGGTTCTTACTCAACTTTTCTTAGTTAGCCTTTTCTGCTAAACTCAAGTTCTACTAACACTCTCTTTGATTAGCACTCTTTGGATCAAATAAAGACATTTGTTTATTTCCAAGCTCACCAACTAACTTTTATAATTCCTAAGCAAGTATCTTACTTGCTCACAATACTCAAAGGTAAGTCCTTAACTTGTAGAAATATATAGGAATAAATAAATGTGTATAAATATTAATGCCTCTAGCAGGCTGATTTTGTACAAAGTTTATAAGTAATAAACACAATTAATATAATAATAAAATACTAAGATTAAATTTCTAGAAGTAGTTGAATGGATGACTTTGAATGCTTGTTTGAATGAGTTACAATGGAGTTAAAATCATGGACGAGAACTTTAAAGGCTTAGTAAATATTCTCTCTTTTTGTCTTTCAAGTAATCTCTATCTTCTTCATTTTCACTTAACTTCTTTTATATTGAAACCTCTAACTTTCTTTATTATTGTAGTTGAGAATCATTTAATGCAAAAAAATGTTCAAATTTATGACCTCTGTACTTTTTAGCATGGTTTTGGAGTCTATGATTGAGCATCGGATCCTTTGAGTTTTAAGTGTTATGAAGTTTCTCGCATAGCTCACATGTCGTCGTCTCTTCGAATGCCCCAAAGTGATGTTTCAAAGGCTCCAAAGTGGAGGAATAGAAGTGACTCACATCAAATACAATGATTGCTGACTCCAAAGTTCCTCTTTGTCTCTGAAATACTTATTCAGTGACTCCCAATGAACTAACTCCAAACACTAAAGTACTTCTCTATCTCCGAAATACTTTACTTGGCTTCGAAGTGCTTCTTCTCTGACTCCAATGAGTCATATTTACTGAAGAGTATCCTAATAACTCTGATATTTCTAAAGCACCTTGTCTTGACTCTGAAGCACCGTTGCTAACTCTAAGGTTATTAAATTTGTACTCTAGAGGAGCTTTACTAACTCCACAGGTTATTAGCTCGTGACTTCCGGAGTGCTTTAACTGACTCCGAAGGTTCTAAGCTTGTAACTCCAAAGTGATTTAATTTCTCTAAAATTATTTTTTGATCTCCAAAGTACTCCAGTGGATCCAAAAAACCTATCTTAGCTCCAATGCATTTTTATTGATTCTGAAGCTTATGACTTCGTGACTCCGAACGGATTAGACTATAACTCCGAAGCTGACTCCAAAGTTCCCTTAACAACTCTGAATTTCTATTTTTTTCTTTTAAGTATATTTATGAATTGTATACTTAGTTTTCTTGAGAAGGTATTCTTGAGAAGTTACTTGATTTCTTCCTGTAAGCATTTTAGAGATTATTCTCAAGATTAGTTTAAAAAATATTTCTGCAAAATACTTAAGAATAAATTGTTAGTATCTTAATGTTTCACTCATGTCTTTACTCATCATCAAAACATGATTTATTAAGAATGTTCATCATCAAAATCAAGCTATATAATAGTGTATGTTCAATATTCTCCCCCTTTTTTGATGATGACAAAACATTGAGTGATATACCTTTCATAACTTATGCAATAAAGAAAATTAAAGTGGTTAAATGCATGTTTGATATTTAATGAAATTCTATTAACTCAGTGCAACTCCCCTTGAATGGGTGCACTATATTTCATGTAATATTTCATACATTTTACTACATTTTCTCTCCCTTTTTCTCAAAATCAAAAAGGTGGAAAGAAACAAAATAAATTTTCATAGTCTATCATGAAGTAGTATAAAACATGACCAAAATTACATACAAAATGAATCTCTGTCAGAAAATACAAATGGTAGGAGAATGCAAAAAAAAAATCATATATCAGAGAGATGACAGTCAAAGACATTTAAAGAGAGAAATGGTTATACAGATGGAGAAGAATCAACAAAATGATATGGGTTTTCTATTATAGGTTTTAGAGAAGAAGTCTTTGTGAGGGGGAAGAGGAGACTTGGGTTGACAGGATGATGTTGTAGGAAAGGGCTTTGATGGTTTAGAAGTGGTTTTCTTGATTCTTTTTGGTGGAGGAGGTGGAATAAAAAATGAAACTTTTGGAATTGCAGTTGGGGATTCATGAGTGTAATTAGTGGGTCCACAGTTAGTGACAAGGATGAAATCAATTTGCTTTCGAAAGGTTAGATCTAGTAACTCTAGAAAGCATACAGGAGTCCCTTTTAAGAGGGCTTCTGAGTTGGCATTCATCCTTGCAGTGTATTCTTGATAGGACATGGTGATTTGAGAAAGAGGAGTCTTTTGTGTTCTTCTAGAGGTGGAATTCTTAAAATTTCTCTTGGGTTTAGAAGATGATGGATAAGATGAAGGTGTAGAAGATGATACTTTTGGTAATGGTTTTGGTTTTGGGATTGCAGGAGATTTTCTTATGGTTTTAGCTTTGGTAGAAAGGGGTGGTGAGGATTTTGGTTTTGATAAAGGGGCTGATTTGGGATAATTCACCTGAATGTTATGAAGAAGTGAGTGATTAACAAGCTGGGGATAAGGGAGTAAAAGATTGTTAGAAATAGCTTGCAAATTAGCTTCAGAATAGAATAGAGATTCTTCTTTAGTTATAAAAATGCTATTGAATTGTCTTGAGGAGGATGGAAAAATTGTTCTAGAGGGCCTTGATGCTAAAAGGATCTGAAGAAGTTTCTCAGTATATGCATCTTAAAAAGATGCTAACTAAGAAATTTTGATTTCATGACTCATTGGTGTGAGAGGAGGATCAGGGATCAATATAATTCTAGAAAGAGTATTTTGATTCATGATTTGTAGAAATGGAAGTGAAGAAAATGAATGACAAGATTGTGGACAGTCTACATTCTAGCAATGTTAGAAAGATTCTTGATTGAGCAGTGAATTCAAAATATATGAATTTGATTGGATGGTAGCTATGAAGAAGAATATTACAATTTTCATGTTTTGGTTTTGGAGGAGGTGGTTGATGAATTGAAGGTGTGTTCTATTTAAGAGGAATTTCATCAATATGCATGGGGATTATTTCTCCTGATCAAACAAGATCAAGCAAAGTCCATTCAACATATTGTGGGAGAAAATGAAAGATAGGAAGCGGTACTTCAATTGAATACTTTCCATATTTAATAATAGCTCTATAAGGATTGGAAAGATTATCCTCAGGTTGTGTTGGAGGAGAGGGAGAGGCAATTTTAGTAGGTTCACCATCAAGTTGAACAACTTCTGGAATTGTAAGAGATGATTATGGAGAATGTGTGGGGGAAGATACCACTGTGATGGATGAAAGAGCTCTAAATGGAGGGAAGTGAGTTGAAAGTGTAGAATGTGGAGGATAAATTTGACCTCTAAATGACTCTACTAGTGATGTTAGAGAGTCAAATCTTTGATCAATCTTATCAGCTCTTAATATGATAGATGACATTGAGTAGTAAAGTCTTTGATCAATCTTGTTAATTTGAAGAGCTAGAGTTGTCAAAAGATTTTCAATATTCACAAGTCTATTTTCCAAATATTGTGGGATGGGTTGAGTAGTGGGGATTGATGAAGTGGTAGGTGTAGATGGTTGATGAGTGGGTCTTATGTGAGAGGGAGATCTAATGGGTTTGAATGATGTAGTGGCTCCTACTGCTACTGTTTCATGCTCTTCTCTTAAAATTTCTTCTAACTCCTTTATTCTGATAGATCTTTTTGCTTCTCTTGGATTCTCTCTTGTTTCCTATTTCAAAGTTTCTTCTCTTGTTGTTCTTTCTTCTTCTCCTCCTTGCTCTAGTCTAGATCTTTTTAATTGATCTATTTTTCTTGGTTTTTCATTAATCCACCCTTGTGGGATTTGCTTGCAACCCATTCTCTTTAATGTCTTCTCATCAATTATGTCTGGGTCTCTTGGATGTTCTCTATGTTCCTCAGATAGACTGACTCTTGCTTCCCTTATTAGCTTAGTCAAAGTCATTCCATAGGGAAGAGGGAATCTAGAGGTCCTCTTAACTAAATAAATATTCTGACACTATTTTTGCCAGATCCACTTTCTTTTTGTTCTTTAGAGCCCACAATATTCTTCCATCCTTTTTTAATACATATCTTGTTGTTCCTTTTCTTAGATACACATTATTTATCACAATCATTTACGCTAATTTGAGACTTAAGCTTAGATGGATGGATTGAAGATAATTCTCTCTCTCATCTATTTCTGCTCTACCAAATTTGAAAACAGCCTTTGTCTAGTAGGTCATTCTGGTTCAGCTTCTACCAAAGGAAGATTAAAACATCTTCTCAAATTTTCTGTGGACATATTAATTTCCACTTCTCCTATCCATGACATTTCTGTTCTAAGGTTAAGGTTGCAAATGAGGGTTCTCACGAGTCTTGGATAGAAGTTATCTCTATGACTTATATACTTTATCCATCCTTAGCATCTTAACCATTCATATACTTCTAATTTTATGTCACTATCTCTGAGAGTATTAAAGCTAAAAACCCTTTCTTTTATAATCTTTTTATCATGATATCTTTCCAAGTATTTAGATTAGTTAGGCTCATTATTTAGAAATTTTACCTCAAGTGTGTTGGTTTCTTGTCTGACTCTTTTAGTTACTCTCTATTCCAAATACTCTTCTCTCTCTTTCCTTTTTTTGTCTGCTGATTTGGTGGTTCCCTTTGTTCTCGCCATTGTAATAGAAGAGGATTAGGGTTAGGAGAAAAAATTCTTACTGGGGTGGAATAGATTAGTGGAAGATGATGGAAAAATCGTCTGTTCTGGAAAGTTTAAATCAGGCGAGAAGAAAGCGGGTTTTCTCTAAAAGGGAGTTTTCAGATGCTCGAGGAAAATGAGTTTAGGTTTTTGGAGGTCTTTGAATAGTTGAATAGAGTCCAGGGTTTCAGTTTCTCCAAAATATTAAGGAATTAATTTTTCAGAGGATCCGAAATGAGTATGTGTGATCTTCTGAGGCAACAGATCAGTTAGTGTTTTGCTTCACTGACTCTGAATCTTTACTTCAGAGGTAATATAGCCTATCAAAGGTAGCAAAATGGAATGTATGGTTTTTGGAGCTACTGACATAGTGATTTTAGGAGGAATAGGCTTTGGAGGCTCTGACATTTATTTTGAAGGCATGATCGATTTTCAAAGGCATCTAAATTGATTATCAAAGGGTCCGAAGGAAGTTTCGGAGGCTCCAAAAGGTTGCAATTTTTCAATTTGTTCTTTTGAGCATTTGTTTTTCAATAGAGCAACTAGTAAGGAACAGACGTTTCATCATATAGATGTTTTATTAATTTCAAGTTAAGAATTTGGATCTAAAACACCTAGTTCTATTCTTAACTTACTAAATCTATCTTCTGGAAGAGGTATAGTAAATATGCCCGCTAATTGATTTTTAGTTGGCACAAATTCTAAATAGATGTTATGATTTTGAACATGATCTCTAATAAAATGGTGCCTAATTTCTATATATTTTGTTTTGGAATGTAAAATTGGATTTTTAGTCAGACTTATGGACTTGTGTTATCACATCTTATAGGTATATTAGCAAGGTTAAGGCCAAAATCACTTAATTGTTGTTTTATCTAAAGGATCTAAGAATAGTAACTGCCAGCTGCTAAATATTCTGCTTCAATAGTTAATAATGCAATAGATGTCTGTTTCTTGGAAAACCATGATATGATCATGCTTCCTAGAAACTAATAAGATCCTGAGGTACTCTTTCTATCTACTTTATATCTATCAAAATCAGCATCTGAATACCCCACCAAATTAAAATTAGAACCTTTTGGATACCAAAAACCAAGACTTGGTGTGTCTAATAGGTATCTAAAGATTCTCTTTACAATAATTAGGTATGACTCTTTGGGATTTTACTGAAATTTAGCTCATATACAGATGCTAAACACTATATCTGAACTACTGGCAGTCAAATAGAATAATGATCCTATCATGCTTCTATAAAGTTTGTGACATACAATTTACCTCTTTCATCTTTGTCCTTATTTATTGAAGTGCTTATTGGTGTTCCATATCTTTTACCATCTTCATCAAAATCACTATTTATTTTCATTGAATTAGTATGTTCATCAAATTTGACATAAATAGATTCCTCTATAATTTTAAGTCTCTGGTTGTATACTCTAAATGCCTTGCTAACAATGGAATAACCCAGAAATGTTCCTTGATCAGATTTATTATCAAATTTTCTAAGGTTTTCTTTATCATTGTTAAGAATAAAGCATTTACAATTAAAAGTATAAAAATAAGAAATATTTAGTTTCTTGCCATAGTATAATTCAAATGAAATTTTGTTGAGTATGGATCTAGCAAATATTCTATTAATAATTTAGCATGCAATGTTCATTGTTTCAGCCCAAAAATACTATAGCAAGCTGTATTCACTCAACATTATCCTTGCCATCTCTTGCAAAGATATGTTCTTCCTTTTTACTACTTCATTTTCTTAAGGTGTTCTTAGTGCAAAGAAAGTTGGAATAATTCTATTATTTTCATAGAAGTTAGTGAATCTATGATTTTCAAACTCTCCACCATGATCACTCCTTATGGCAACAATGTGAGAGCTTTGTTTATTCTATACACATTTGGCAAGTACTTCAAAGAATGAAAAACCTTCATCAATAGATGTTAGAAATATTACCCAGGTAAATTTATTATAGTTATCTACAATGAGATATGCATAATGTTTCCCTCCAAGACTTCTAATTCTTGTTAATCCAACTAAATCCATATGTAGCAACTTAAGGGGTTTGGTTGTGTATACTTCTTTGTTTGACTTGAATGATTCTTTTATTTACTTACCTTTCATGCAAGCATCACACAATTGTTTATCAAATTTTAGTTTTGGTAACCCAACAATAATATCTTCATTATATAATCTTTCAATTAGATTTTTGTTGGCGTGTCCTAGCCTTTTGTGCCACAACATGGGTTCATTGTCATTTACAATAAGACACTTATCTTGAATGTTAGAAAGATTAACCAAGTATATATTTTCATGTCTTCTACCATACACTATAACTAATTGTGACTTATCTAGAATATAATAAAATTGATATTCAAACACAATTTTGTTGCCTTTGTCATGAAACTAACTTACACTAAGAAGATTGTATTTAAATCCTTCTACTAGAAGTATATTTGAAATTATAGTAGATATTGGTTGGCCAACCTTACCGATTCCAACTACTCTACCTTTACCATTATCACCAAAGGTTACTATTCTACCAGATTTTATTTTCAGCTCCATAAACAGCTCCCTATTCCCTATCATGTGCCTTGAGCAACTACAATCGATATACCACATGCTGCTCTTTGTGGCTCCCAAGCACACCTTCATGGATAAAGTAAAGTCTTAACTTTTGTTACCCATTTGGGATAGGTCCAGGAGGGTTAGTTGTAGATACCATTGGTACCCATTCTTTCTTGGGCAATTTTGTTTTAACTAAAGGAGATTGGGTTGCATTTAGTATTTTTGCAACTATCTTCGGAACCCAAATCGTAGTCTATTTAGGCTTAATTTTCTATATTGTTGTTGTCCACTTCTTTTCTTTGGTTTTGTTCTCAATAAAGTGGAAGTTAATGTCTTTTTCAGAGCATTGTTCTCAGCAACTACTTGCTTAAGTATGTTGTTGGTGTTATTGTTACTCTTGAGCATGGAATTTTCTTCATTCATTTTGGAGCATTCATTTATAATTCTTTTGAGCTATCTTTGTACTTTTCTTTTAAAGTCATAAAATATAAATATAACTCTTCTAACATTTCTTCATGATTTGGAGTTTCAAAATCATAGTTTACCTGCTCTTCATGGATTGCCATGAAGTTGATTCCCATATGAAGTTCATCTTGATTACTTTTCTTCCAAGAGAGTTGACTAATTTGAGCTTCATGTTCTTATTCTTCTTCACTCACACTTTCATTTATTATGTTCCCTAGCATCTCCCATGCTGCTTGAGCTTTCTTTTTCTTCTAGAATTTTCTATTTGTTCTATTGTTGTTGTTCTGCTATTATACTTTCTGTCAAAGTATGAGTTGTACCGCTTCTTTTGCTAATCATTTTGTCTCTTGTCTGGTTCTGGATAGTCACAATGTCCAGATTCCTTGCTTCTTGGATTGTTGTCACTTTAGGCATTTATTGCTTTGATAAGGATCTCAGAAATTTCTTTACCATTTTGGGCTCTGCAAATTTTTATCCTAGATTTTTCAACCCATTTGTTATCTTTTAAATCTTCTAAATGTGTCTAAGATTGATTATCTCCTGCATGTTGAAAGCTTCATATTTCTGCATAAGAAGATTTATCTTAGTTTCTCTTACTTATTTTGTACCTTCATGTGCAACCTTTAATTTGTCCCAAATTTCTTTTACTGTATCACAAGAGGATATCTTGTCAAACTCAGAGGATGTAAGAGTGCAGTAAAGGTAGATCTTTATAATAACATCTTTTTTAGCTACTAGAATGTCCTTAACAGTATATTTATCTTTAGTGTTTAGGATAATCATTTCATCTTTGATAGTTTTCCATAGTTGATAGTCTGAGGCAATCAAAAAAAATTTCATTCTCATCTTCTAGTATCATAGTTTGTTCCATCAAATAGTGGAGGTCTAGAAGTAGATTGACCTTTAACAGAAGTGTTATAGAAATAGCTGGCCATAGAGATCTCTTCACAAGTTATAAATGGAATAGTAAGGTATAACAAGTGAAGGCTGCTCTTACACTAATTGTTATTCCCGTTCCGATGGTGACTCAAGAGGGGAGGTGAATCGAGTCTTTAAAATTTTTAGCTAAATAATGATTATAGTACAAACATAAAGAAAAGACTTATAATACAAAGCACTTAGATTAATATTTATATATTGGTTTGGCCCTTCACTTGAGTTCCTGCTCCACTTCTCTGAGTTAATTTTTTCTGCTAAACTCAGGTTCTACTAACACTCTCTTTGATCAGCACTCTTCAAATCAAATAAAAACATTTGTTGGTTTCCAAGCTCACCAACTAACTTTTACAATTCTTAAGCAAGTATCTTACTTGCTCGCAACACTCAAAGGTAAGTCCTTGACTTGCAGAAATATGCCAAAATAAATAAAGGTGCACAAATATTAATGCCTCTAGCAGACTAATTTTGTACGAAGTTCAGAAAGAATAAACATAATTAATATAATAATAAAACACTAAGATTCAATCTCTAAAAGTGGTTGAATGGGTGGCTTTGAATGCTTCTTTGAATGAGTTGCAGTGGAGTTGAAATTGTGGAAGAAAACTTTAAAAGCTTAATAAATACTATCTTTTTGTCTTTCAAGTACTCTCTATCTTCTTTGTTCTCACTTAACTTATTTTATATTGAAATTTCTAACTTTCTGTATTATGGTAGTTGAGAATCATTTAATACAAAGACACATTCGAATTTATGACTGTTGTAATTTCAGCATGATTTTGGAGTCTATGATTCAGCATCAGATCCTCTAAGTTTTAAGTAGTATGAAGTTTTTCGCACAACTCACACGTCACCATCTCTTCAGATGCTCTGAAGTGATGTTTCAAGGCTCCAAAGTGGTGGAATAGAAGCCATTCGCGTCTGATACAATGATAGCTGACTCCGAAGTTCCTCTTTGTCTCCGAAGTACTTATTCTATAACTCCGAAGGAACTGACTCCGAACTCCAAAGTACTTCTCTATCTCTGAAATGCTTCTTCTCTAATCCTGAAGAGTCATATTCATCAAAGAGTGTCATGTTAACTCCATTGTCTCCAAAGCACCTTGTCTTGATTCCAAAGCATCATTGTTGACTCTGAGGTTATTACATTTGTACTTCAGAGGGGCTTACTGACTCCGAATGTTATTAGCTCATGACTTCTGAAGTGCTTCAACTAACTCTGAAGGTTCTAAGCTTTTAACTCCGAAGTGATTTAATTTCTCCAAAATTATTTTCCTGTCTCCGAAGTGCTCCAGTGGCTCAGAAAAACCTATCTTAGCTCCGATGCATTTTTGTTGATTCGAAAGCTTGTGACTTCGTAACTCCAAACAAATTAGACTATAACTCCAAAGTTAACTCTAAAGTTCCCTTAACATCTTTGAACTTCTATTTTCTTCTTTTAAGTATATTTGTGAATTATTTACTTAGTTTTTTTGAATATTTACTTGATTTCTTCCTTTAAGCATTATAGAGATTATTCTTAAGATTAGTTTGAAAAATATTTCTGCAAAATACTTAAGAATAAATTGTTAGTACCTATTGTTTCACTCATGTCTTTGCTCATCACCATAACATGGTTGGTTAAGAATGTTCATTATCAAAATCAAGCTATATAAGAGTGTATGTTTAACATGATTTGTTTTCTTACATGAGCACTAATAAATCTCAAATCAGTAGGTGTTCGCTGCAAACTATAATGCAAGTGCCTGATGTCAAGCTTTGTAATAAATTGGTGAGTGAGTATTATCTCCATAGGGACTGGTGATTTTAATTAGTCACTAGCTATTGCAGTGCATAATCCCAATTTTATCTAAAAAATTAAATAATACAAATTTAACTAAGAACTAAAATGAAGGGTAGGCTTTTGTTGGAAAGGAACCAAGGTAAAGAAGTTCTAGAGGATCGACTTCACTCATGTTTCGATCATGGGTTCATCAACTTAATATGCTTTGAGTAGTTTCATCAATTTATAGATTAAGAACCCAAATGCATTTAGCCTCCTCTCTCGAGTGATAAGCTAAATATCTATTATCAATATTCCAACTTCAACATTACTATACAAATTGGGATATTAATAATGCATTAAGATATGTGGCTTCTTTTAGCTAATCTTACATAACCTAGAGACTTTCCCAAGACATCCAACATTACATATCGTGATGTTGATATCTCGTTCAAAATTACCTTTTCCAAGTGTTGAATTCTAAATGTTGTATCATTTGATAAAGGGCCACTAAATCGAAGGCATTATTGACACAACATCACAAATAAATCTCTGAAACATACTCAATAATATAACTCATTGATTAAACCCTAACTTCAAGACAAGATCCATCTCCCCTCTAAAAGGAGAGATTCAGCCACTCATATTCAAATCAAAAGACAGCTTTATCATTCAATATTGTGTAAAATCCGAATATAGAATTTAATCCAAGTACATTTGAAGAATGATAAGCAAACACTAAAAGATTCAAGAGTGAAAATAAAAGCAAACTCCTCTCCTTTGGTTTCCCTTGTTGAAAAAAGGCTTGAAACACCTCTCTGGAAAATCCTTTTTCTCTTCTCTTCCGAAGCTCCAATCCAATCTCCAAGCTGCTCCCAAGATGTCAAAGATCCCCTTTTAGGGCAACCTCTCTGAGTGTTTTATACTTCTCCCTTCAATAGTGATCTTTTTACAGCTTTTCCATAAAATCCTAGAAGATCCAGGGTTGTTTCGAACACTTTCAAAAAATTTGGATCTGTGTCTCCAGGTAAAGTATCGCGACATAGTGTCATGGCATTAGATCATCTAACTCGCAAAGTTCATCACTGTGCTGCAACATGGTGTCGCGGCATTGCAGTTGCTACTTTAACTCTATGTCGTGACATAGTGTCGCAACATTGCACTACTACCCAACTTGTTGCTTTGAGTCTATGTCATAGCATGGTGTCGTGACATAGTGGTCCTCTTTACAATGCCGTGACATGGTGTCATGGCATTGTGCTTGTTGTCTTCCTGTGCATTTGCTATGCCATGACACAATGTCGTGGCATTGTACTTGCTATCTTCATGTGTTATTTTCAATGTCATGACATAGTGTCGCGACATCATATTATGACATGGTGCCGCAACATAGTGCTATGACAAGGAGTTGTCTGCATGGGGTTTTGTCTTCTCACCTTCATTCTTCATGCTCTATCTCCTCTTAATTGCTCTGTTTCTCATCCACTTTGCTTGCAATCATACATAAACATTAAACATATTATTTTAACTCAAGAATGGCTCAAAAATATGCTAAAAGTTAGCTTAAGATTGCATAATATAAGTGAATATTATTCACTTATCTAACACCCCCAAACTTATAATGTTGCTTGTCCTTGAGCAAAACACAAGAAAAATACAAAAATGGCATAGATCAAGCTCATTGATGACCTCAAGAAAGTTGACATAGCTTGGATAAAAATTTTGAAACATCATGTTTATCAAAATTTTCAACTTGACTATCATCTCATCTAATTTTGATTCCTGGTGTATGTGCAAAATGTTATAATTGTTTCAATTTAAATCATTTCAGATCTAGATTAATTCATGCAAGCAAGTAAAACATATTCAATGCACATTCTTTGAATTCATGGGTTAACAGAAACTACATTAGATAAGCATACTCATTACTTTCATTTTTTGTGGGTTGTATTACTGTCACACTTCCTGTACTTATCTTTGTTTTTTAATTTCTTTAACGTGTGACTCCCCCATTTCCAGGCTATATTACTATCACACCTTTTCTACTCATTTTCTTTTGGTTCATGAAGATGTGATCCCCCAGCTAGATGATAAGTCCTTGGTTATGCTTTTCTTTTATATAATGTTCGTCTTAAACATTATTTGCAATAAATTCTAGAATGTGAACTGAGCTATGCGTACTTAATTACATAAACTGTTTCTAGGTATCCAATAAATTCAGAAAGTAATAGCTATATAATAAAATGTGTAAGGAATCTGAAATAGATTAGACATACATTCAAATTAAGAATACTAAAAACATTAACATTTATTATTCTCATCCTAGCTATTATTGTATCATGTTGTTCATATCATAAGTCTCATGCATTGATCAATGCTAAAACATATATATATATAATTTTTTTTATTTATTATTTTTTTTCAAATATCATAACTAATAGACACACAAATAAAACACATTACTACAAAAATTTACTAAGAAATTAGTCACTAACACATAGCACACATCTAACTTAATAATTCAAAACATATATGACCTTTCAATCAAAACATAACAAACACATAAGTTAAGCAGATCCATATGAAATAGATCCATACAAAATAGCTACAAACCTCCCCCAAACTTAGAAGAAGACATTGTCCTAGATCTCACAAAAAGTAATAAGTACAAAGACTTCCCTGAAAAATCTCAGTCAAACTCATTATCATCATCTCCAACGGCTTCATCCTCAGAGTCGCCATCCCTGTCACTTTCATCTTCTGCATCCATATTACCTATCATCATCAGTGTCACCTTCCTCCTCATGGGCTGCAGTGGCAACTTCATCTTCATCGTCAGCCGATGGATATGGTGGGAAGGTCGGTGGTGGGGGAAACTGGATTAGGTTCCCTGATCAAGTATGAACCTTTGAAGCGAGTGCCATGTAACACTATAACAAATGATCATACTGACTATCATGTCGGACTGCCATCTAATTGATCTACTTGGTGAGCTTGTGAAGTAATTTAGTACTCTCTGATCCATGATCCATAGGTTGGATTTGAACTTGCTGCCTAGAGGTGCTAGCTTGTGCAGTGCTGGGACTTGATTTAGCTCTTGTAGCAAGCCCTTTAAAAGTTTTGACGAGGTCTGGTGAAATGGCAAGTTTGGGATACAAGAATTCTTTAGAGGAACTAGTTGGTACCCCCACTTGTAGACACAATGCATAAATCAAAGAGGGGTGACCAAATCTGCCTATAGGAGTCGATACTCGGGCAATGTGCAAGATCGATGCTTCAACGATTTTGCCCACATTAATAGAGCGTTGAGTTTGGATGGCAAATTTAACAATGCCCTATCCTTGAAACCCCAGAAACATGTAAAGTTGGCATTAGCTTGGCAAAAATAAAATAATGTCATACCTTCTCAGGAGTTTGTAGTCCTTTTTTAGGAATACTCTTTATTTCACTGCTTGATCATTGCCAATTTGTCCCTGGATATGAAATGGTTTGGATGACTTCTTCATAGTTCGCCCCTTCATCTTGTAATTTAGAAAACTCATCATCTTGCACATTGGAGAGCTAATATATCTTGTTTATGGTGGCTCTATCAAATGGAACCCAACATCCTCGGACCAATGCCTTCAGGTTTCTGTGTTCTAAGGCATTTGCATAAAATTCCCGGACCATGGGAACTAGAGCTGGTTGCGGATACTTCACAAGTTCACCCCACTGTCTATCATGAATCACCTTCTGTATAGAGTACATAGGGTTGACAATGCCTTGCTCTGGACTGCAATTTTGCTTGACAAGAGAACACTTATATCTTTCTACAGCAGCTGAACTAACAAAGGTGAGCTTGATCTAAGGTTCAGGGGCTACACTCCGCAGCCTCTTGGATGAACCAGCAGCAGTGGTTTTCTGTCCCTTTGGAGCCATATGACCAATATGCTGAATATCTGGAAGTGAATGTAATACTGAAGTGTGACACGAAGATGCACAATTCAATCCAGAACTTTGCAATACAATGCACGGATGGTCCACACTACCCCCAAACAAGTAACAAGCGGATGCCAAAGAATTGACGAATAGCAATCATAATCACACACAAAGAGTGTCCATCACATTCAGATTTTCCGTCGAACACTTGAGGGGTATTAACAAATGAGTCTACCAATCTCACGTCCCCGTTTCAATACATAATGCAATTCATGTCGGCCCCTCTCCCACAAACACCAAGCTCAATAGCTAAAAGAAAGATCTTCTACAAAATGTCATAAGCATTTCATCAAACACACCACATGCACAGACTCCACTTCTTCCCCAATGTGCCAAGCAAGTCAAAAAGAAGAATGTAACACTTGAAGCTCGATGAAGTGATGGCTTACTTGAAATGCTTCAATGGCATATCCTTGAACGATGAAGATGTAGCTAGGTGGAGAGGAAATGGAATCGTAGAGCTCTCAAGAAACCCCTTGCATGCGCAGTGGAGGGTGATGAAGAAGACACTTCAGTGAGAGTGAATCTTGTGAATGGAGGGGAAAGAGATGAATGGAAGTGATGGGTTTTCTTGGAGCCCTTGTTGGAGTCTAGGGTTTGAAGGGGGAAGAAGGGAAAATGCACAAATAGGGAAGCACAAATGGGTATGTCGCGGCATGGGGTTGTTTTAAAAGGTGGTATAGGGACACGTGCGAAGGAGTGGTCGTGTGCCGTGGCATGGTGTCGTGGCATGATCTTGGGCATGGTGTCGCAACATGGTAGCTGCCTTGTGCTTGTTTTGTGGGATTGCACTCATGTCATGACATGGTGTTGCGGCATTAACCTTTCTAACTTCTTATGTCACGACATGTTGTTACGGCATTAAACTTGCTGACTCCCCTACTGATTCTGTGTTGCAACATTAAACCTGCTGACTTCTTATTGCTCCCCCTCTCTCCATTGAAGTGATATCTCTTAATACAAATTGCCTTGTTGTTTGAGTGGATTGATCCCAAAGGTGTACTAAACCTACCACATGATGAGTAATGTGTTATTCAAAAATCAACTCAACCAGAGCATAATTGAAATTTGAAATTAAGACTAATATAGAGTATGTAAGCTAAACAAAAACTTATAACTAAAAACCAGATAATGCTGAGGAAATTAGAGAAAAAAATGTTGTAAGCTTGGGTTGCCTACCAAGATGCGATTTGTTTATAGTCTCAGCCCAACTATGGTTTTCTTCATTTCTTGAAAGGAAATTTGGATTTGCGATGCACCGGTTCTTTGAATCTTTGGATTGGCTTTGGGAAATTTTTCAGGTGCACCTAGTTGATTCTCATACTCAATTGCTTCAATGTTGTCTATGGGCTTTCTTGAAAATTCTTCAATGATTTCCTCCACCCTATCAATCTTGAAGCAATTAGTGTTTTCATTGTGTTGCTTCATCTCTTTCCCTGCATGGTCTTGAACTTATAGTGGCTTTTCTTCCTCCGCACCTATAAAAGAAAAATAACTAATCACTGGAAAGAATGAATCGGTGCCAAAAATTCCATACCTTAGAGATTTGGGCAATTGATTCAGTTCCAAATTAGCTCTCACTTCTTCTACTAATAACTCTTCTTCAAATGGCTTCACCTTGTTGCTGACTTTCTCTTTGGATAGCTCTTCCAAAGCTAAAACATATTCCATGACCTCTCTAGTATCTATAATATCCTGACTTATAGAGTTCTCATTGCAATATTCCAAAGGATATTGAACACTTTTATCATTAGTAACACAATCCTCCAAATCCTCAAGAAAATCAGTGTAGCTTGGAAAAATACCTTTGTTTAGATTATAGATAGAGTTTGCAGGCTAATCACTTTGAGTTTCCAAAGACCTAATAGATGCATTCATATTTATCGTGTGTCCAAATGCTATCAAGTCTTGTTTCATTCCTTGAACAACTTGCTCGACTTTCTATTATAAAGGCATTAATGAGATCTTCAAGTGATGGCTTCATCTCAGTTTGTTGAGGTTGAAAATTAGAAACAGGGCTTATTACGTTCCAAGGATTTCCATAGGGTAGGTTCTCATGATCACAAAATCCCGGATAGTACACATCATATTCATTGGGCTAGTGGAAAGTGTTGAATGCCATGTCCTCAAGCAAAGAAATTTAACATGTACTATTAAAGAAGCAAAAAGAAAGAGAATCAAAGTAAAACATGTGAGAAAAGAAAACAAAGTTCCAAAGTAAAACTAGAATTATCACATAAAAATATTAGTAAAAAATTAAAATAACATCAATCCCCGACAACGACACCAAAACTTGTTCACTGCAAATTATATCGCAAGTGCACAGCATCAAGCTTTGTAATAAATTGGTGAGTGAGTATCGTCTCCACAGGACTGGTGATTTTTATACTCCTCCCTTCAATAGTGATCTTTTTGCAGCTTTTCCACGAAATCCCAGAAGATCCGATGTTGTTTTGAACACTTTCAGAAAATTTGTATCTGTGTCTCCAGGTACAGTATTGTGACATAGTGTCATGGCATAGGATCATCTAACTCGCAAAGTTCATCACTGTGTTGCAACATGGTGTCGCGGCATTGTAGTTGCTACTTTAACTCTATTTCATGACATAGTGTCACGGCATTGTAGTTGCTACTTTAACTCTATTTCATGACATAGTGTCACAGCATTGTGTCACGGCATTACACTACTACCAAACTTGTTGCTTTGAGTCTATGTTGTAGCATGGTGTCATGACATAGTGGTCCTCTTTACAATGCTGTGTCGCGGCATTGCGCCTGCTGTCTTCTTGTGCATTTGCTATGCCACGGCACAGTGCCTTAGCATTGTACTTGCTGTCTTCATGTGTTGATTTCAATGTCACAACATAGTGTTGTGACATCATGTTGCGACATGGTGCCGCAACATAGTGCTATGACATGGAGTTTTCTGCATGGGGTTTTGTCTTCTCAATTCATTCTTCATGCTTCACCTTATCTTCATTGCTCTGTTTCTTATCCACTTTGCTTGCAATCATACATAAACATTAAACACATTATTTTAACTCGAGAATGGCTCAAAAATATGATAAAAGTTAGCTTGAGATTGCATAATATAAGTGAATATTATTCACTTATCAGTAGGAGGTTGATGAGGAACATTACTTGTACTTACCTCTTCTTCATTGTCTGAATTTTACATATCTTCACATTTTATGTCATCTTCTTCATCCTTCGGTTTGAGCTTCTTCATATTAGTTTCAACTTCTTTTGCATCACTATCACACTCCTTTCCTGAGGTTACATTTGCTTTATCGAATTCAACCTGTATAGACTCGTCTACAACCTGTGTTCTCTTAATATATACTCTAAATACTCTACTATTAGAAGAGAAACAAGGAAAGATAGCTTCATCACGTTTTGAATCAAACTTTCCAAGATTATCTTTCTTATTATTTGGCACATAGCATGAGCATCTAAAGAAATAAAAATATGAGATATTGGGTTTCCTTTCTTTCCAAAGCTCATATAGGGTTTTCTTTAATATTGCTCTTATGGTAACCATGTTCAGTACATGATAAACTGTACTTACTGCTTCTCCCCAAAATTTTTATATAACTTACTCTCATTTAACGTGGTCCTTATCATTTCCTGAATTTTCTGATTCTTTCTTTCCATAAATCCATTTTGTTGAAGAGTTCTAGGAGATGAGAAACTATAGTGAATTCCTTTTTCGTTCCAAAAGTCAATAAATTTTCTGTTTTCAAATTCACCACCATGATCACTACAAATAGACATAATCGACATTTGTTTCTCATTTTGAACTAGCTTTGAAAATGTATAAAACATTGAAAATGCTTCATATTTGCTAGTCAAGAAACCACCCATGTGAATCTAGAGTAGTCATCCACGATCACATATACATATCTTTTTCTTCCAAGGGCGATAGTATCTAATGGTCCAAATAGATCCATATGTAATAATTTCAAAAGTATAGATGTAGATACCTTATTTTTAGGATGGAAGGATACTTTGGTCTGTTTTGATAATTGACAGGATTTACATATTTGATTTTTGTCATAGTTTAGTTTGGATAGACCAATCATGATATCCTTTTTCTACAAATATCTGATATTTGACGTGTTGATAGGCCTCATCCTTTTATGTCATACTTGTTGGTCAAATGTAATAGATAGCTCAAGAGGGGAGGGGTGAATTGAGCATATAAAAATTGTGGCCAAATAAAATTAATGAGCTAAGAAGAAGTAGTGATGTAGCACATATGTGATTTTCATATATGTTCGTTCAGTCATAGTAACTGCTTCACTTCCAAATTCAGCTTCTTTTAGCCATTCTTATTTCAAGTAGGTAATTATGTGTATAATGATATGTGAAATGTAATGAGAAAATAATTACATATAAAATAATATAATCAAGCAGACAATATACATAGAAATTTTTATAGTGGTTTGAGAACCTCGTTGCTACATCCACTCTTCCTAGAGCACACACTCTTGATGCCTTGGGTTCCATTATATCCCATATAATGAAAATACAGAAGTATTCCCAGCACTCTTCTGGATTTCAGCTCTAGGAGGCTTAAACATAGTGTTACTAATACTTTTCTAGATTCCAACTCCAAAGGGCATAGACATAGTGCTCCTAGCACTCTTCTGGTTTTCATGAGCTCACCAGGAAACTCATTGGTTTCGAAGATCACTAGCAAACTTGTTTATTTTTTAGAGCTCACCAACAACTCATATAGTGTGGTTTTCTTGAGCTTGCCACAAACTCATACAGTATGATTTTCTTGAGCTCACCACAAACTCACATAGATGATTAACCATACTCATTTTGCACATTACATTGCCTCTTTTACTAGGCTAATTTGTATAGAGTTTAAGCACATATAAAATGATTTCTCATTGAAGCATATTAGATATCAATAATTTAGATATATGATTAAGATAGATCTTTTAGGTTCATTGTCTATCAGTGCAATAGAGATTGATTATCTAGGAGGAAGCATTATCTAATTGAGAGGGATTACTCGTTTATGCTCTATTCACATTTTTCTCTCAGCTTCCTCAACTTCCTTGTTAACAATACACTACTTTTATATTGCTTCAAATATGTCTATCCATTTGAGGTAATTGGCTTTCTTTGAATGTTGAAGATCATTCTAAATTTTCTCTCATTGAAAAGTTATCTTCTTGGTAAACTTGTTGTTGCTAGAAAGCTTACAGCATCATCCTTGAAGAAGATGTCTTTTCTATTTTGGCAACTACTAGATAAAGACTTTTTTGCATAAATGACTCTTTTATTATTTTGGAAATATGCCCATTAAACTTGAAGGGATGCAGATTCTGAAAGTTGCAACCTTTGTCAAAGTGAAGCCTCCTTTCCTTTGAATTTCTTTCCATCTTCAACTAAGCTCAATTTTTATGGTTTGTTTAATAGAATGTGTTTCGAATGAAAGCTTGACTGGAGAGTGCAGTCAACAAGGTCTAGTACCAGTAGCTTCTACTCATCATGATATGCCAAAAAGATTCAGTCATGGTTTGTTTGAGGACTTTGTCTGATCAAGTCCTAGTTTGTCTCTTGTAAGTAACAAATAAATTGGCTCTATGTAGATCCACATAATAGACAACTTTATCTTTGTAAATTTGTTTGAGATTATTATAGCATTTTACTTCATCTTATTGTTTATTTGTTGTAAGTGAAAAATGAATTCTAGAGGTGTAGATGAAGTTCTTCTCTTTACTGTTCATCAGACGAAGTTTTCTTTCATCAAATGAAGTAGCTTTGTATGTTGGTTTGTCTGTTGTAGGTAACAAACAACTCTTCTTGGTGCGAATAAGGCTTCTTCATGGCAGATTAATTGACTTTATCTCTTATTTTTTTATAGAGATTTGTAGATGAAATTGCAAGCCGTGGATGAAGTCTTCTAAATAGTTCATCTGATGGTTTGTCTATTGTAAGTGATAGACGAAGTTACAAGGTGCAAACGAAAGGCAGACGAACTTGTAGATGAAAATGGTAGACAAATTTATTCATCTATGGTTACTGTGCAGCTTCTACTTCATCTTCTATATTTTCTATAAACGATTGCAGATAAGTTCCTTTATCCTATTTAGTTTCAAATAGACTTTATATAAGAGACAAATACTTGAATAATTAGACTCCATTTTTGGCTCTTCATTTGTTTGATGAATTCATCTTTGTGTTGCAGATAGATGTTGAGTATAAGCGGTTTATCTAACTTTTTTGTAGAATGATTTATCTGAATCTGTTTAAGGTAGATGTTATCTGATACTGATTTTTATTTGTAGGAGATTTATTTAATCACCGATTGAGGCTTGCATGTCATAGCTACAAATGTTCTTTATGACTTTTCAAAGTTTTAATATCATTTTTTCTGAGCATTCTCTTCTTTTTTTAGTCAGTAAATTTTGCTTACTGATGTATTCTCTGTATATGTTGTCCATTGTATTTGAGTTGCTTCCCTATATATTTATATCTATCTCTACAATGCTTGGGAACACAATTGTCAGTACCACAAGTATTCACTCATATGTTGTTGCTCATTATCAAAACTTGGTTGTTTGTCATACACACCATTTAGTTCAATAATACCCATGGATCATCTTTGACAGTAATTAAGTAGTTTTCAACAATATCATCTAGTTGTACTACATAAATATTTCTATACCTTTTTTTGTTGAATAATAGATCATTGTTTATATTGAATACATTACATGCAAATGGTTTGAACACAACTTTGTGACCCTTATCACATAACTGACTGATACTTAGCAAATTGTGCTTAAGTTCTTCTACATATACTATATCCTCTATGCATGCACTGAATAAACCATAAATTTTACTTATCCTTTTGATGCGGCCTTTGTCATTGTTGCTGAATGCAACTATTTCTCCATTTATTGGCTTCAATTCTTTGAACAACTTCTTGTTTCTAGTCATATATCTTAAGCAGCCACTATCCATGAAACAGGTATTGCCAAATGTAGCTTTGAGACTTACCTGCATTCAAAGCAAATTTTCTTCTTACCTCTTTGGTACCTAAGTATTGGGTCCAATGGTGGTAGTGGAATTGTGTTTGCTAGAAGTTTGTGTGTAATCCTTGGATTTCCATCTCATCTATGTACCTTTTTCTTGCATCTTTTTAGCATAGAAATCATATGCTTTCTGTCTAACTTTTTTACAAAAATAGCAAGTGTTTGGAATTCTACTTGGTGCACTATATTCCATTGGTTTCTTTACCCGGGGATAACTTATGAACCTTTTGATATTTGGATAGTTTTCTTTTTCTTCTGTGAGGTTCACTCCCTTGGACCATCTAGCAAATTTTTGTGAATTTTCATCAGCTGACTGTTCACAACCAAGTCCCTTTTTACTAGTTTGATCAGTCATTCTTATGAACTTGGCCATAGATTCTCTTGGATTAGAGAATTACTCAACATATTGTTTATCTCCTTCAAATTTTCAACCTCTTTCTGTAGAGATAAATTTCTTTCTACCAGAATAGAATTTACTTTGACAATTGCATCAAGGTGTCTTTTCTTTTGAGTGAGTTTATCTAGATTCCAGCTCTAGGGGGCATAAATAAATAGCTCTTGTCTATACTTAGATAATCACAACTCTTCTTGAATCTAGTCTCAACCACTAGCTCAAGGAACTTACAATGAATATCAAAAGTTAAAGCATAGATACTTTTTAATAAGCACAGGAAAAGTTTCTAAAAATTAAATGCAGGACTAGATGATCTTCCTGAAAGATGGTTGGGACACTTCAAAAAAGTTGAGGAAGGTTTGAATGCAAGACTCATGACTCTTTAAAGATAGCAGAAGGTTTTGGCTTAGATCAATAAATGCTCTCAAGAGGCTATTGAATATTTTCCTTTATTACTTCTTAATCCAACAACACTGCATTTATAACGGCTTAGAATTCTAGCCGTTGGTGGTAGGTGAACTCCATTAATGACAAAAAACCATTCTGATTAGCACATTTTAATTATCTAACTTTTGCTTAATCCTCGTCTGCTGAAATGCCTATAGCGTTGACCTTGGAGAATATAATTTTATTATTCTTAATAAGTATCATTCAAAGAGTTGCTGCAATGACTAATTCTTTATTCAATATAGAAAGGGCATCATTAATGCTAGATGAAGACTATTGATTTAGTTTGTCCATTGCTCATCTTCACTTATAACAGAAAAAATTGTTCATCAGATAAAGTCCCTTCATTTTCTAGTTTATCCATAATAACTAGCAGACAAATTATGTAGGTATAGATGAATCATCGTCCCATCACTTCATCTATTGGATATTATAAGTAACAAACGAATTGTTGAGTCATACATGAACTATCTTTTCAACAATTGGTCTATTGAATTATCTGTTGCAAGTAACAGACAGACTATAGGAGCACAAACGAATTGTCTCTTCAATACTTCATCTATTGAGTTGTCTATTGTATATAACAAATGAATAGTTATGACTCAATTCTGATATCTTATGAGAAAGTTATAACTAATACACCAAAACTATTCCAAATGTAGAAAAATAAAAGGTGAATGAGGTTGTTCAACTTTATTAAAATTTTTAACATAATTAAGAGATGATTTGGAAACATTTGTTAACACAAAATTTGTATCCTTTGAAGTTATCTTTCCAATGCTTTGAAAATTAGGTCATTTGGACATCGTATGTAAAAGTTATGCTCAAAATATTATCACTATATCAGACAAAAAGAGCTTGTCGTAGTAAGGCTTTTCTCTGCCGTGGCAAGCCTCCAAAAAATATATTTTTTGGCATCCAGTAGGACCTTGCCTCAACAAGGTTTTTCTTACTACAGCAAGGTAAATTTTTTCCATGGAAAGAAAATTATCTATCATGGCAAGGCTTCTAAACCACAGCAAGACTTCCCCTGTCACGGCAAGAGTTTTGTGGTGCATCGGAATACCCAGAAAATATAATTTTTTAAGCTTGAAACCCATCCCATTTTTCATTTATTCTGTCTCATTTATTCTTTTTCCTACTTTAGCTTTGGAACTCATCCTGTTTAGCCCAAATTCATGCCATTTGAACTTTGGAAAATCCTTTTCTCGGTAAATTATCACTTAAGCATGCATCTTGGCTTGGATTTTTGAAATTTGGACGGCGCAAAATGGACGAAGTTTGAATTTTGATGATTGGAAGAAGTTGTTTGGAAATTTGGGCTTGGAAGCATGTTTATGGGATGATGTCGTGCATGAATATCATGGTAAGTCACTTTTCTTCAATTGAATTTGAATTTTTGTACAAGCTAGGGTTTTTATAAATAATAAATTTTTGGAGAAAATCATAAACTTATATTGTGGAATCTTAGGAAAAATATTTAATACATGCTTAATAAGCTATTGGGAGTGAATTGGGTTCAGAAATCATAAACTTTTGGCTTGTTAGGGTTATGTGAATAGTGACTTTTGGAAAATTTTATGATTTCTATGAAGTTAGTATGGGAAAATAAATTAATATCTAAATTATGATATTTTGGGATTTGTATGGGATGATTTGGACTTGTAAAAATGGATAATGGACTATGACCTAGTTTAGGGTAATTGGGAAAATTGTGTATGGGCTATGTAAGCAATAAATTACTTGAAAGAAATACTTAATTGAGTTATTTTAAAGGTGTTTAAGTATTGATTATGTCATATACAAAATGAATATGGCCACGACATGTCAATGAACTGGCCATAGTATATAGAAATTGTAATTTATTTATTTGATATGAATTTGCAAAGTTGACTTTGTAAATAAATGGCTTATTTGTATGTATAGGAAAAGTTGAATATGGTTGGGAAGCTTTGAAGCTTGTGGAATTATGGAGACAATTCGTCAAAAAGGTAAGTAGACTGTATTTGTATGTTTATTTGATTGAATGGAGATAATCATTATCTCCTAAGTTGTGTTGTAACATGTGGATTTATGAATGGAATGAAAGGATAATGATTATTCCCTATTTTATATAGAAATTTGTAAGAATGAATGGGGATGTTAAACATCCCATCAAAGTGAAATGTAATGTATGCTTGATTGAAAGGGATAGATTATTATTTGGCTTATTTGATGCTTCATTATGTTAAGGATTGTGAATATCTTAAATTTGAATATGTGAAATGAAGAATTTGAAAATTCGAAAATGTATGGTTTGGATGAAATATGTTTATATATTCATTTTGTTATGGATTGAATTTTTTTGTGTGTGTGAAATGCAAATAGGGATCCCTATTATTGATTATCGTTTATTATTCATAATTTTTTGTTACACAGTCTGCTTATTGAGTCTGTTTAGACTCACCCCTGTTTATTTTTTTAGTTGGCAGGTCAAGCCATGGAAGATTGCAATGACAAAAAACATAGAAGAGTAAATTATTTGAGAAGTAAATGTACCTTATGATAGAATATTGCATTATTTTAGTAGGATTGGAATTCCTTTGTGTTTGAAACTTAAATTTTGAATCCTTGAACTCAAATGATCGTAAATCATGTATAATGAGAAGGAATTACAAATTTTATTTGTAATTGTGGAATTATGATTGTATATGTTATTTAAAAGATTTCAATGATGTAAAAGTGAAATATTGACATTTCCTTTTAAAGTATTTATGATTATATTAAATCCATTAAAGTTCCCTTAGGTGTATTGCCATCATGATTTACTTCGATCTTGGGCAACTGTGGGATAGTGGATGTTTGTATTTAGAATCTATATTATTATTTTATTTATATGATATATAATTGTACAGGTTAAGATCTGCCAAATTTTGGGCGGAATACCGCACCCTAAAAGAGAGCAAATTTAGGTGAATTTACATGAAAATATGAACGTTGTGCCTTGGAAAGCGGGGCATGACAATTTATATATAGCAAGTTACATAAATTTTTTATTAAAAAATAAAGATGTGGTTTTTAAATTTACTAAATTTTGCTAATATTCGACAACTATGACTGATCTTGCAAACTTTTACTAACATAATTTGATACAATTTGAATTGATTTGATATGTTTTAATAATAAGTTTTTATAGATTTTGATGTGTCAAATCCAATTTTAATGATGGTTGTCAAACTATTTTTATATTACAAGGCTTTGACATAGGCCTAATGGTTGAGTTTTTGACGGTCCTTAGAGAGCTTTTGATTAGTGATGGGTTCTAATGGGTTTAACTGTAGACCTTTGACAATATTTTGATATGATTTGATAAATTTTACATAATTTAATTAGATTGGTGAGTTTGAAATGATTTGATCGTATGAACTAATTTTTCGCTAAAATTGCTGGCACATCTGAGCTACTTCTGGCCTAATTTAAATGTAATGGTGGATACATTTTTTAGTCTTGAGACAAGAACTAAAAGTCATTCTTAGTTATATTGAGGAAATATCTAAAAAGGATAATTATTTGCATAGGTTTTCTTGAGTTTTGATGAAATTGCATTAGGATTACATAAGTTTGCTCTTTACAAGAATGCCCCTAGCATTCCAATTGTTATCTACAATGTTGGAAATTGATGTTAAAATTTATAAATAACGAAAATGCCCTTCATATGAGCTTAAAACACTTTACACCCAACCTCTCCCTTAACCTCTCCTCAAGCTCTTTAAACAACTTTCGACTCAAAAAAAAAATCCTCCAACCGTTTTAAACAATAACTACATCAAAACAAGAAACAATTATTTACTTTTCTTTTGATTCACTCAAATTATTTAGCATTATACACCAAGTTGAGTGTTAATGTCACACCTTGAAAATTTTCACACATCTTTTTATATGAAGTTTTTAAATGTCAATGTCATGCACATTTTCATAGATAATTTAATTTGACATATTTATGAAGGAGAGGATGAAAGTTTATTCTTTTTTTTATGATATATAGTTAAAAATTTTAATAAGTCAAATTGATTTTAGTTTATTTTTGTTGAATGCTATGTGATTTGATATTGACTTTTTTTAGAAAACAAATTATGAAATTAGTGTTGATGTTATAATATTTGACTTTGATTTGATATGTTACATTCTTTTAAATATCTATGAGAGACATTCTTGTCATTTATAAATTTTACCATCAATTTCTCATGTTGTAAGTAACAGTTGCTAACGTGTT
>JAYJMB010043941.1:0-31429 GCA_036873735.1 Pouteria campechiana
AGGTCAACTAAAAAAAATATCAAAGCAACCCACCTTGGAGGTGGGAAAATCATGGTATGATCATGTGGATTTATGATATAAAATGGAGTAACAGCCCTAGGAGGGCGGGGTGTTGCAAACATGCCAATACATTTTAGTCTACATTATTTAAAACCTTATTAATTACAATTATATCTACACATCTGCGATTCCAATCCAAATTTCTCAAATCATAAGAATATCTTCAATCTTTGCTTACACACCCCAACCCACATTTGGGTTGCCTGGCTTGACCTGTCCACTAAAAAATATAATAAGGAGGCATGCATCTGAGCAACTCAGTAAGTAGGCATGGTAAGAAACAATAATGAAAACTAACCATAGCATAATTTAAATTAAACCATGATTATAGACATGATAAGTCAATCATACTATGAGGGTCAAGTCCTCATGATCTCAATACAATATTCTATACCTTCTAGGCATACGTCATTATCTCAATCATGCCTTCCAAGCACCTTACATCACAATGATGCCATACAAGCAGCTTATATCGATCTAGTACAAACTCATGGTATACTTCCCATTCCATCCTAATACACATCAACACCACCATGGGATATTCCTTATCCCATCAAATTCACATAATTTATACATTCATGCAGGTCTAATAGTAGGAACTTGGGATACTCTAAATCCCCACCTATGCACAACAAAGAAGAGATCCTAGGATCCATCCATATAAAAATGAGTGTTATCATATATACTATTCTTCCTCCACATTAACAGAGAGAGTAACCCTGGGATGCTTAATATCCCTCATCATTCATCCCATCACTCCACCTAGTCACATAGGAAATTCATATTCAATGGAAGTTCATGAGATACTCAATATCCCCATTCAATTATACATGCCCAAATACAAACATGGGATATTTCCTATCCCCTTTTAGCAATGCAGTCACACATTATATTCACATCTAGAAATCAAAACTCAAGGATAACCATTATCCCACATCAATTCACACATGCCTGTATGCACAATCACAGGACATATTGTCCCCATCCATGCATCCATACATACAAAAAATAACCTACTCACCTTTATGGAGAACTCAATTCTCAAATTCTCAAGTTCCATAACTTAGCTTTTCCATTCTTGTTCAGATCATACTACACATATAACATGTATTCAAAGTTGGGTTACATAGATGTCTTAAATGAAATTCTTGTCAATTTATAAGATAGGTCAAACCCACCTAATTATATCTAGGGTTAATCTTATTTCCCAATTACATCTTTCTTTCATGCTTTAATTCAATACAACTAACCTTATGTTCACACACAAGGATTTACTCATAAAGTTGTCCTAACTATGATCTCTTTAAGTGTTTAATTGAGACCTAATTAAGGTTGCATTGGGATCACAGGATGCCCCTTGCTTCGTATAAGAACATTTCATCAAACATTTGATGTGCCTAGATTAACTATCAAGCTCCACAATGATGAAGCAACTTACTTGCATTCTCAACATGATACAATTCCCCTTTTTACACATTTAATATCAAGGCAACTTATGAGCACTTAATGATATCTTAAAATGGAATAGTCCTTCATTCCATTTTAGTAGGGTCTTAGGATTGAAACTAAACTCTATATGCATAAGGTATTCCTCAATATGCATAGGATATTTCTCATTGAGGCATTTTAACAAACACCTCATAGACCTCTATCAATTTACAAGTCATCAATGAAACACTCCAATGAGATTTCACTTCCAACACATATAACTATTATATATTACAATTAACATGTAATTAGCTATAAACATGAATCAACCAAGCCTTTTTAGTCAATCAGCTTATTGCTTAAGCACTCTCTAGACAAAGTTCATTATAAAAAATTGGAAGGAGAAATCACTCTCAAACACATTCCAGAGCACGTTAATTAATAACTTACACATTTTCCCCCATGGATCCACACCAAAATCATGTAAGTTCATCTTCCCCATCAGTGTTCACATTTCTATGAAACCTAGCACACAAAAATCATGAATTCAATTGAAGAAAATAAGTTTACCTTCAAATTTAGGCATGGCTATTTTAATCGAAGATTCAACCTCAATCTGCCATAATCCTCCACCCATCACGGTGAGAACAGATTTTTCGTTCTCCTTCCATCGTGTAAATGGATGGAATTTGGGTTTAGATACAAGATCGAAATATTATACCACTAGGCAACATGATTTTCTATCAAAATAGCAAGAAATCAAGATTTAGCAAGGTGGGTTTCAAGGTTAGGGCGTGGGGAAGAAAGGGAAAAGCGAATTGGGTAAGAAAATCGAAATGGCGAAAAAAATAACCCACCAACTTAAGCTCGCCACAGCGCCAAATTGGATGTCATGGTGTCAAAAATTCTAGTCGCCACCCAAAGCAGGCCATCTTGATTCGGTGCTACAACACCCGTTTCATCACTGCTATGCCCACGCCACTAAACCCCCTTTTTTCGCCCTATTCGCCATGTTTTTTCTCTACTTTGGCTCCTTTCTCTTCATGCCTTGTTGCCATGATTTTCCCCACTTGATATTAACATATAATACACAAAAATTATACCCCAAATAACTGGAGATCAAACAATATAACAATTCACAAATTCTTTTAATTAGTAAGAACTCCTCTAACTTATATACATTTCACACATACTTGAATCATTTCATTTCAAAAAAATTTTCTCCACCTCAATTTGGCATTATAATTATATTGGAGATGCTACATTGTATTTGGGCACATGATTATCCAAATTTTAACAACCTAGGTGTTACAGTACCTTAACTTGTAAAGAGTTCCCTAGATGGCCAACATGTTCCACAATATACCTGTAGAGGAACTGTCCATTTCTCGACCCCTAAATGTTTATGGTACTAACTATGAGTCTTGGAAAATGAAAATGCAAAATTTCATAATAGTTACAGATTAATAGTTGTGGCTTATCATTCAAAATGGTAAGGTGGTCCTTAATAGCAAAGATAGATACACCCCAAAGGATGTACAAGTTGTAGAAAAGGATGCCAAGGATAAAAATTGCCTTTACTATGCATTGTCCTCTTCAAAGTTTGAGAAAATTTCCATGTGCAACTTTGATAAAGCTATTTAGGATAAAATAGAAATTATTAATGAAGATACTGATCAGGTCCAAAGGACCAAAGCTAACATTCATGTACAAGAAAGGGAGAAATTGGAAAGCTCAATGCCTAAAAATTTAAGTGAAGCTAGAGGAGAACAAATCACTGCCATCAGCTTCACGGCTATTCATGATAATGAGGTAATTTTGGAATCCGAAGCTCCTATTTTTCAAGAGATTCTAGAAGATTTACATGATTATTTCAAGGCATTAAAATCAAAATATAAGGAGATAAAAAAGGAGCTATTTAGAATGACCAACAAATGTTCCAAATTGAAAGATGAGAACAATATGCTAAAGAATAAATAATGCACCATGAGTGAACTTGAGCTCGTCAAGGCTAAAAATAATGGCCTTAGAAAAACTTTGACCCCTACCTTGTTGAAAATGAAACTAAAGAGAATAGTTGGACAACAACAAAGGTAACAGAATAATCACTTTAGAAGAAAACATAAGCCCAAATAGAACCTGACTTAAGTTCCTAAAATGTCGCAAAAGTAGTAAATGCTATATAATGTCCAAATATTAGTTTAGTGGCATCAAAGAGATTACGGGTACCAAAGTATTCTGCCACTAACCCACCTGGACCCATTCTCAAATCGATACCAAAAAGTAGAGTCTAACCTAGTCAGTTTAGGTGTGATTGAGAGCCAATAGATGCAACAAGTGACATATTAATTGTGGTTGCTCAATGCACATGACAAGGAATAAGGAGCCTAGCATATTAGATCTCTGTGCATCACTTATATAATATATGATCTATGTGTAATGTTATTAGCTACTTGCTTTCAATGTTTTATTCTCCTAAGTACGCATGAATGACTTTCTTGCTCTAAATATTTTTGTGTTGAATGAAATAAAATTGATCCTTGATATAAATATAGTCCCAAGGCATAAGTCAAACTTGCTTGGGAAACCTCATGGTTTAAGATCTCAAATTGGAATTCAAAACCTCATTAGATCTTTTGTAATCACTATTGTGGCTTAATTTCATGTTTAAGTTGTTTCAGAAATAGCTTTGGACTTTTGATATAGTTTCAGACTCTTTCTATATTAATTTATTAATGTACATAACTCAAACCATATCATTTGACAATAAAATTTTAGACTATATGAAAATTCCATCTTCCATTCAAAAATCCTCTCTCCATTTGAAAATCCTAAAACCCTAGAGCAATATCGAGCACCATTTAAAACTCCATTTCAAACTGACCAATCTTACTCCTTGTGTCTAAAATCCCTCTTCAAAAAAGGTGATTCAAGTTTCCACTGCATTCAAACTGTCTTCTTCCATCTCGAATCACCATTGTTGCAATTCCATCCCAAAATCCCTCTTTCTGCTCCAAAGAATCTTCAAATTCATTTTCCCAAACTCAAATCCAAAACCTTTCAAACCCTAAATCCCGTCTGTAGCAAATGGTTGGTTTGAATGAGTCACAAGTGTTAATGGAGAGTGTATTCTCTAAGTGAGGAAGAAAGATAAAAAGAGAAGAAGGTTGGATAGTAAAAATCTATTAGAGGTAATTTTCAGAAATGATGAATTAGCTTACCTCATTTTGGATTCATATGAGAAGTAAAAGGTAGTAAAGGGAAGAGCCATTGATTTTGATGTTTTTGGAGAAAATAGAATGAATCCAAAAGTTGGTAAATGGATTAATTACCAAGGTTGGACAGATTTCATGAGTTGCAGAGATAAATTTTATATGAGAATGGTGAAAATTCTATTCTATAACTATGATTCAAAATCCAGGAAGTAATGGATAGGAGATAAAAAATAGACTTATCTCTTGAGAATATAAGGGAATGTCTTAATTTTCCTATAGTTGAGAGATAAGGAATTGAGTGGTCTAAAAAAAGAGCACAGTTGTTCATAGATCTAGTAGGAGTAAAGGTTGAAGATAAAGTAAACAATCTGCATCCTAGTGATCTAGATTTAAATCTTAAGTTGACCTACATCTTGCTCATCAATAATATTTATCCAAAGATTGGTGGAAGAGATAATATATTTGAAAGGATTACCAAGATTCTTTGGGCACTAAAGAATGAGAAGAAAGTGGATCTGGCCAAAACTATCTTAGATCACTTGTACCAAATAAAATCCACAAAAAGTTTCCTCTTCCTTATGGAATCATCTTAACTAAATTCTTAAGGAGAATAGGGATAGATCTATCAGCTAAAGAAGGAGGAGATAATAAGAAGACTGACATAATAAATGAAGTCACATTGAAGAAAATGGGCCTCACAAAAACTTCAGATGGATGGATTTAAGGGAGGCCAAGAAAGTCTAAGCAAGATAAGAGAGCTAGGGGAGAAGAAGAAGTTTTCTACACGGTCAGAGAAGAAGAAACAAGAAGAATAAAAGAATTCTTTCCTTCTGCAGGAGATGAAATAATGAGAGAAGAAAATTATAGAAATGCAAAAGAATATGCAAGAGTAGATGAATTAAGAGAAGAAGAATCCTTAAGAGAAGAATGAAAAGAGAAGATGCTTGTGTGAGAGAATAGAGTGATATGAGAGAAGAAATTTCAGCAATAGCAACAGTGATAGCATCTCCACCCAGAGCATCCCATCCTTCTCCACCTACCCAACCTACCCAATCTAGGCTTACCAACATAGAAACCTCCATCTCATCCCTTAGCCATAGGATGGACAAGATTGAGGAATCAGTGTCTCAAAAGCATGATACACTAATCTCCTTGGTTGAGTCTATTAGAGCCCAACATAAACTAGCCCAATCATCCTCTCCTATTCATGGTCCTAGATCCCTTTCACCCATTAGGAGTACTCATTCTCATCCTTCTTTTCCATGTCTTGCCATAACTCCATATAAATCTCCTCATCTGTTTCTACTTCTTCTTCCTCCTCATTTGATTCAGTCTCTTCCATTTCTAAATAAGAGATTCCTCTTGCTAAACTTCCTTATCGTAGGTCTCAAAAATCCTCCCATCCTTCTCAATAATCTTCCAAACCTCTTCCCACAACTATTCCTCCTTCTCCTCAAGTTATCTCTCATCTTTCTGCATAGACAATTCCTTCTTCTCCTTCACAAGCTGCCATTAAATCTATTTCTTTCACTCTTCATTAGGTTCCAAAGACATCTTTACCTCCACCCACTCAATCTTCCATTCCTCCTCCACAAACTTCTCAATATTCCCTTCCTCCCTCTCAAACCATCCACCTTCCCAATTGCTTCACTCCAAAATCTTCAATTCCTCCACCAACCAAATGTGTTGTCATCACAAAACTTTTAGCCTATTCTTAGTCAAGTAAATCTTACCTCTTTCCTCTTTTATCAATAGTCCCAATTGAAACTCTTATCACTCAGCCTTCCACACATCCACCACCTACACCTACAGCTCCTAGAAAGCTTCCTAAGAAAATTAAAATGACTCATGAAAAAATTAAAGCAAGAAAGGAATTAAATAAAGCCATAACCTTTGCTCTAAATGGTCAAAACTGCTCCTTCACACCTCTAGATCTTCCATTCCCAAATTTGAAAGATTCTAAATTCATTGCTAACAACATTATCAAATTGAAGGATCCTCCTCACATAACCAAAGCCTGTAGGCCTAAACCTCCTCCAAATGTTGATTAGTATCTAGATTCTTATCTAGGAAAGTTCCTCCCACCTTCCTCATCTCAACGAGTTCTAGAGCCTAACCAAAATCCTCCATCTTCATTAAGGCAGGTCCCTGGGCTCACATATCACGCTGTTATAGATACATCTGATCCTGACTTGATCTATCTTCCAAAAGATGTGTATCTAGACCATAGGAATATAAATTTGCATGCCTATCTTTTAGGTTTACCTCTGCCTTTCCCAAAGTTTATAAATCTATAATATAGGAAAAAACTTAGGGTTGTTGTTCCTCCTAAAGATCGTTCATCCACCATTCCTTCTTCTAAAGCCACGTCCTCTTCTTTTGCTCCATCTTCCACTCCTACTTTTAAACCTTCATCTAAGCCAGTCTCCAAATCTAAACCTCCTTCTTTTAAACCTAAACCACTTTGTAAAACCAAACCATCCACTACATCTCAGCTTGATCCCAAACCTCCTTGCATTGAACCCCTTGTCATGACTCATGAACTCAATAGGGCTAGGATGGATGCCAACACCCATGCAATTCTCCACAACAAACTTCCCTAGTTTCTAGAATTGTTAGACTTTGATCATCAAGCCAGACTCAAATTTGTTCCTTCTAAAACATCTTCTCAACCATCATTCAGAAAATGCAAGGCTATCTCCAAAAAGCCCAAAACCACCCAATAGCTGCTGCACATTTTTTTATTTGTTTCTCTTTATATTCATTATTTGTTTTGTAAGAAACATTGTTTACATCTATACACACTCTACACTTCTCTTTGTATTCATTGATATCTATAATGGTACTTTCTATACATCCATTTTCATTAATGAACAAATTTTTGAATGTCTAGATCTGTGAGTACTTTTCATCTATCATTTATTTATACTTTTCTTTTCCCATTGCCTTTTTGATTATGACAAAAAGGGGGGGAGAAAGGAGAGATAGTTAGACAGTTAGAAAATAGTACATTTACTCAGGGGGAGTCATTTGAATATCATTAGAGATGCACTTAGTTAGTGGAGCTATGTATGTTTTGTTTTTTGTCTAGTTCCCATGTACTTTATACATTTTACATTTTTAAAAGGTAACTCACTCAAATGTTTTGTCATCATCAAAAAGGGAGAGAATGTTAATCCAAACCTCCTTTACTTAGCTTGATTTTGATGATGAATTTAATTAACCAGCTAAGTTTTGATGTTGAGCAAAAACATGTGAATGAATAGTTAAGGTACTAACGGTTATATTCCTAGTATTGCAGTGATAGGTATAAAACAACTTTAGGGAAATAGCTTCAGTAAAGTGGACAACGCAAACAAGATCATATCAGAGACAAGATCCACATTATGCACATTAAGGAAGAAAACATAGATGCTCAATGAACTTATAAAAGGTTTCAAATGCAATGGGACATGTCAAAAATCATAAGGGACAAACTAAGAACATGAAGAAGTTCAAAGTGTCTGAAGAATGATGACTGCATATGTAAGAACCTTATCTGAAAAATGTTTCAGACATAAGGTCCAAGCTTCCAAGCCTATATTACAATTGAAGGATATGCTTGGCATCTTGGAAGAGGTCTAAAGCAAGTTCGAACGTGCTTCAAACATGGTGAAGTATGCTACTTAAGTAAACAAGACAAAATGCCTAAGTTTGGATGCAAAGCCAATTTCAGACGAAGCTGAAGCTTGGATGTGTGGCTATGCATTTCTCACTATTTCATACAGTTTGGGTTATCATTTCGAATTGACTAAAGCATTTCGTAAGAAGCCAGTTTGAATCATTTGTACGAAGCCTTCATACAATTTGAAGTTATTTTGGATAATGCAAAACTTTGAATGACATCAAGCGATGCAAGTTTCTAATGAAGCGTTCATCTACCATTCCAAATGTGCTTAATCCAAATAGTTTGAAGTTAGGAGAACATTTCAATGATCAAAAAATCTCTATACAGTCACTCGCATTTAATGAACGTCATCTTCTCCAATGGGCAAATTTTAAAATCTAGTATAAAGAGAGAAGGAAAAAACTGTTCAAGGTTAGCAATTCAAGCAAATCAAGTAAGAAAGAGCATTAACAAAACATTTGCTTCTATCTAAGTTTTTCTTCCAAGATTTCACTACTCCAATGTGCTACTTGCAAATCTATATTTAAAGCTCAATCATTTACAGCTTTCTAGAGTTTGATATCATTAGTTTTAAATTGCTTTATTTGTTTATTGAGTCTACATTTAATCTCTATATAATCAGCCTAAGTAGAGGCACGTAACCATACAAGTTTTTCTTTTTGTCGGTTTGCTCTAGCAAGTAGTGAAATTTACTGTGTATAAGTTTGTTGGTGAGCTTGAAAACCAACCCTTGTACAACTTTGTTGGTAAACTTGGAAACCAACGGTTGTGACAGTTTGTTGGTAAGCTTGGGAAAACCAATCATTGTTAGTAAAACCTGAGTGTAACAAGGAAGGCTGACTTAGAGAGTAGAGTAGGTACCATGTTAGTCTAAACCACTATAAAAATACCTTCATATTTGTGTTCTATGATTTATTCCATTTATTTTTAACACTTTATTTCAATTTGGCCATAATTTTTTAAATCTTAATTCAACCTTGCCCCTTCTCTTGAGCTACTTGCTGAATGGAACCAACAAGAGTGCAGTAGAAGCACACTTGCACATAGATAATAAAAGCATAAGGATTTATAGTGGTTTGGGTCCCCTTGACACCTACTCCACTCACCAAGGTTTCCCCGACCTTAGGTTCCACTATACCATATGGAATCTCACCTTGTATTTCATGAGTTAACTAAGAATTCTACAATGATGGTTTTCCACTAAGCTCACCACCAACTCATACACTGTTGTTTTCCTTGAGCTCACCAATAACTTATACAATTGGTTTCCAAAGCTAACCAGCAACTTCCTCTAGTCTTTAGAGATAACTAGAAACTCTTACAAATAAAATCATGTACAAGAGAATGCCTCTAATCTAGGCTAAGATATACACATAGTTAAAGCTCAAATAGAAATAATAAAACCTTAAGCACATTACAGTGAATTCCAACTCCCTTGAAGCAGAAATGATGTAGCCTTGAAGTCCCTTCATCTTGGAAGCACCATGGAGTGAATACATTTTGGAAACTTGAATGAGTTACTTGTTGTTTGATTCTTGTTTAGCACTTGGAACCCTTAATCATCGTATTTCTCTCCAACGAATTATCTATTTATACAATCTGAAGTGACTTTGGACCATTTGGAAGAAGACCATTGCAAAATAGCCATTGCAGCGCCATGTAGAGTTTTGGCCATTGGAGCGGTAGGCAATACCGTAGGCGATTGTACCCTAGATGATACCGTAAGTGGTTGCCTATTAGCCGTGACCTTCCAATGAGTGTGCAACTCCCTAGAGCCGCTGGAAGTACCAAGCAAACCAACTACACCTTATAGGCGATACCACAGGTGGTTGTCATATCAACTACAACCTTCAAAGCATCTAAAATCTCCTCTAAAGCAATTATGAAGTTCAAAATGCATCTTTTTTTCTCATCAAAAGTATGAAATCTTAAAAAAATATCATTAGCTTAATTCAAGTCATTAAGAATTTTTGTTAATCATCAAAACCAAACCCTTGGACTCAACAATCTCCATCAAAATCTCCAAGTAAAGGTGCTCAACAAAGGAGATTCATTGTTATAGATAAGTTCTTAGGGAGAATCTTAACTGAAGATGTAATAATTTAAAGTTGATGTACAGATGGATGCCTATTTACCAAGGTAGGATTACCATCTTCCATGGATCTATATACAATGCCACCTAACTAGAGTTCGCTATGTTGCTTTAACAAAATCAGATCATTGTTGCTCTGTACATAGCACTGCCTGATGTGATGAACATGCGAATTGCATCATTTCTTAAACTTTCTCAAGTTCTTTGGATTCGTATGCTAAAAAATTAGTAATTTTTAAGAAATATCTTCAAGAATGTTAATTTCATTTAGTTTAAGCTTTGGATCTTCAATAACAATTGAATGCAATGCTTGATCTAATGATTTTCCATAAAGATACTTCTTTAATCCATCTAAGACCAAATTTGCAAGAAGCTATTGTTACTTCTTGTAAGGCATCTTATATAGCATGAATCGAGTGAGGGAATCTAAAACTTGATAACTAGCAATACAATGGATATCACTTAATATGCTCATTTTGACCACACTCATTTGTCTATCTTTTGAAATCCACAAGCCTTTTGTATGCCCTTGTACATTCACCAATGCTTTACAAATCTATTCATGCAATGATGATCATAATTCATACCTATACGCACCACATCATTTGAATAAACCATCTAATGTAGTATATATAATATTCAACAAGGAATCTTGCATAATTGTTTTCAGATTTGATCACATAAGATCAATGCAAGGTTACTCAATATAAACCCATCATACTCGTTTTGCATTGATTTCCTAGCCCTTATATTAAATGTATGCTTTTCTATAGTCTTTATGCTAGGTTTTGCATGCAAAAACCTCAAGGCTGACAAATTATAATACAGATTACATTTCTAGCTTTCATTTTATTTTTCAATTTTGAAATTATATTTCAAAGACTTTCTCCCCTTAAATTTTTTGGATGCAGCATCTAATTTTCTTGAATTTTTATCTACAATCCTTGAACTTATCAAGAGTAATGAGCACAAATTTATCAATATGCTTCTTCTCAAGATTACTCTATAATCTTTGTTTACTAATGAATAAAATGATGAGATTGCTTAATCACTCTTTCAATTCATGTTCCTTAATGTTATTCATTTTACGGATCAGCCCTCATAATAATGTTCACAAGTAAGATTGCTACTTGCATTTGTATCTTTTAAAAATTTCAAATGATTCTTAGTGTGATGTCATAGGCAACCAAATTTAGAACCTATACTCCTCAAATTTATCTGTAGTAGTGCAAGTAAGAGTTTATCCCATGGAGAGTATCTAGCCTAGTTTTATGCGATGTGAACAAGAATGGGGGTTTTGAGTGTAATGAAAATAGTGTTATTAAAGAGATCAATCAAAGAAACAAACCTTGGTCCAAGTCAACATCCACCATCAGAATCTCATAACTGATCATTGATGCCAATATAAATCAATTCACACTTTGAATATTCATGATTTGAACTATTTTTCCTATCTCCTTCAACATAGCTAATTAGAAATACACAATCTAATTAACCCTAACTACTAAACAACCCTAGATAAGTGCTAAAGGTTTAATCTAATAGCAACTTTAAAATTTTTAGAGATTAAGGAAGGTAAAGAACATAAGTACATGTGGTTGCATTTGATTTAGTCAAATATTTTTCTTAAGATTTAATACCACTAACACAACAAAAAATGCTCCATCAGCCCCATTTTCAACCCTAATCCATTCCAGCCCTCTTTCTTGTCTCTCCAAACTTTGGGCATCATAAATTTGGGTGGATTTGAAGGTATAATTTCAAGGAAATCGATAACTGAGTATGTTGCAACAATACACGGTAGGGAAAATGTTGTGTTGAGCAAGTTGAAGCAAGATAAGTTGTAGAGAAATTGGGGTTTTAGCTTCTTGGCTCAAAATTGACCCTTCTAGTTGGGGAAATCGGTCAGATAACCAAGTTTATTACTAATTATGAATTTTTGTTAGATAGGAAACTTTAAATTATAATTTATAAAGCTAATTTCTATAGTTGGAAAGCTGGGATTTTGGGGAAACCTAGTTTGGATGGTGGAATGGATGTATTGAATGCAAGTTTAAGAAGGAAATTCTATTAGAAGTTGTTTATATGGAATTAAAACCAATAGTTGGGTTATATATGTGACAATAGCTATTGGGTTGTAAGTTGTATTATCAATGTTTGGTGAAATGACTTTAAGAAAAGTATAACGCCAATAGCTTATGTTAATGATGATCTAATTATGTTCTACTCAAGGTTGAGTTGAACAATTAAAGAAACTCTAAGCAGGGTTATGTTGGGAACTTAAAGCCAATATTGTAGTAAAGATGATTTATAGATTCATGTTGCAGTTAAATGATCATGTTACTTGCATTTCTAGTGTAGGACCTTTAAATTGGGAAGCAAATTGTGGAAACATAAAGTTTGAAGTGGAAAGAAGGTGCATTGATAGGTAAGCAGGTTTACTTTATTTAAGTACTTGAGCTAAGTTTCTATTGAACTCCATATACATATAAGTGTGTACTTTGGGCATTATATGGTAATTGTTTAAGAATTATTGAAACATGTTATTGTCATACTTAAAGTATATGAGGTATGTTAGATATGCTTTAAAATGAAGATAAATGGCCTATTTGCTCTTAGTAACTGAATTTGCATAATGATAGGCAAATAGGGTAAAAAATCAAGGTGCACAAGGGAGTTAACGAGCGAAATGCCGCAGCATTCAAATTAAATATCTTTGCACTCAATTCACTATGAACAGTGATTTGTAGGCAAGAAGTTGAATGCCTCAGTATTCAAATCAGACGCTGCAACATCTCATTTGCAGGAAGTTAAGTGCCATAGCATTCAAATTTAATGTCGCAGCACTCAATTCACTAAGAACAGTGATTTGTAGGCCAGAAGGTAAATGCCTCAACATTTTAAATCACATGCTGTAGCATCTAATTTATAGAAAGTTAAATGCCTCAGCATTCAAATCAGATGCCACAACATCTGATTTGTTATGAACTGTAAAATACCTATTTTCCATATTTTGCTCATTTTGTCAAATTGAGTATAATTATGGGTTTTATGTTATTTAGAAGGAATAATTTAGTATAATAGTTTAGAAAAATATTTAAAATATACTGAAAACCTGTGAAGGATCTTAGTATGATGACCATTAGAATGACATAAGAATTTAGTGGACAAGATAGATGTATTTAATCTAGATGAAATATTGAAGAAGAAATTAAATATGATTAATGGATTAAGAAGTGAATGCATGTTTAGATAATGGATTTGGATAATGAAGTAATTGGATTCCTGCCAAAAATATGGTTATGTATATTGGGTTTGCATGCATGTTGGGATGGCTCTATTTGATATTATGATCCACCCTTGAGAGGGTAATTGTTTATTATACTGCCTGCCATGGTGAAGAGGCTAGTTTTGGCCTATTGTGTGTAATTCCTCTAATTGCTTAATGGGTGTGAATGGGAACTTGCAACTCTAGGTTGCAATGAAGGCAAGAAAACATGGACTATATGGATCATGTGGTTATGATTCTCGCAACAATTGTAATCAGACTGCAAGGATAAACCGGAGCACACCAATATAGTAAGAAGGTGGAGTTTACTTTGTTGTGGTTATGTCCAGTTGGTGGTGGTTGAGACCACTTTGGTAGTGACTAGGTTCACTTTGATGTGGTTGAGTCCACTTGTCGGATGCCTCCTAAGCATGGCATTGGTTTACGACAGGTAAAATATTTATTGGTTGATTTAAAACATGCCTATTTGTGATCAATTATGATGAGAGGATATGATTTGGTTTAGATACATATGGTATAATTAGACTATGCACATGATAGTAGTTCCATTTGCCTATCTTATTGCATTGTAGTGTATTATCAGTTGCTTATTTTGTTCATTATTAATTGATTGTTATCTGCCTATTGAGTTACCCAAAACTCCTTTATTTTATTATATTTTTAGCTGATAGGTCAGAAGATGGAGCCCAACGAGGGGTTGGAGCTCTGGAGAGGGATAAATCTTGATATTTAGAACTCATCACCATTTTTTATATTTTGATGTATTAAAATGTAATTCATGAGTTAAGTCAGTGATGTAATTAATATAAATCCAAGTTGTATATGAATGCTTTTCATCAGTCTACCTTTACAGTGTCACCATGACCTTGGGCCTCTATGGGTTTTTGTGTATGCCTTACACAGGTTTTAGAAGGTACATTTAGGGGAGACTCTGGCCATGGGTCCTCCTATTACTGCCTTAGTAATGCCTTAGAAAAGCAAGGTGTTACACTTTGTTTTGTTCTTAATAACTTCATTTGTGTCCTTAATCAAAATATAAAAATATTGAGTTCATTTAGGCGTCAAATAAGTGTAAAAGACTAAGAATTAAAGAAATAAAATATGACATTTTACATTCTCATCAGTTCTACACATGGAATGACATGTAGTCATTCAATTAGCTTTGAAATTAATCTGCAACTGATAATTTGTGCTAGCATTTCACTTGGCAAATTTTGATCTTTGTCATTCTTAACCTTTATCTAGCCAATCATTAATACTTTTCTTTAAAATCACTTCAATGGTTGGCATCTACAAGTGTTCAACTCCTTTATGTTAGAACTAATAAGAATTTTCTAATAATTTTCATCAATAATGAATTAAGCATGAGTTTTCAATTAATTAGGACATAGTTATTCATTTTCATATCGACACTTTGATCATTATCTCACAATCAAACAGTTATTTATAGTTCTAAATAAATTATTTTCCTCTTTGTCATACTTATCTAAAATATGATAGTTATAATAATAATTCACTATTTTCATGTCCCTAATTATCTCTAGGATTTTCTTTTAGTGTTTGAGTTTTGTATCATGAATTTGATTTATCTTAATTTCTTTCAATGTTGGTTAAAACTTAAGAGCTTATTCATGTACAAAATGAAATTAGATTAGAAGCAAATGAATAAAAGTTTTCGATGCAAACTATGATAGGATACAAAAGAATTTAAATTTTGATTTTCATACCTGCACCTACCTTGCCTTGAACTTTGGTTCTTGTGAATAATGTCTTCTTCATCTAGTGTCTAGGAACCATTTGTCTCTTGATGGAGCTTGATATTTCTTCTTTTCTTTATCTTTTTTCTTCAATTCATAGCTCCTTGATGAGAATGAATCAATTAGACTTTTGGAAAGAAGGATGTTCTTTTTCTTAGTCTCTTCTTTTGATTTACAATTGCTTCAAGAGGTCTGGTTGTTTACTTCTTATATCAGGTGTTTCCTTTTCATCTTCTTCAAAACCATTCTCATTTTTCTTTTCCTTCTCTTTTCTCCTTTCTCTATGTCTTCCTTTTTATATGCACTTTCAATTTTTAGGTCATCTTCTATACTCCCAACCTTGTTTTCTCTACAATATCCTTTAGTAATTTGTTTCTCATTCTCTTTTTCATTTTAAGATTTCCCCTCTTCAACTAGTTCTAAATTTTTGCTTTCAATAGCAAGCTCTCCTTCACAAATTTAACTTTCTTCAAGCTTTTCTTTCTTCAGAAGTTTTTCTTTTTAGTCTCTATATCATTATTTGTTAGATCTTTTTGTTGAATCTCAATCTCTTCTTAAGATTACTCACCCTCAAATGATTTAGTCTTTGCACTATCTTTCATCTTTTGAATTTCAAATTCAGTTTGAGGCTCTGGAATTTCTTCTTCTTTATTTTTCCTTTCTTCCTGCGGTTGCTCTCCCTCAAACCATGAGGATTCTTTTGTATTGTTGTTTTTCACACTTACCTCTTTTTTCTCCTCTTCTTTTTCTTTAAGAGATTGCTCTTACTTTTCTTCATTTTCTGCACTCAAGTCAATCTTAGTAGAAGAGTTAGTTTCATTTGAGTGCAAATTAATGTCCCTCAAAGCATTCCTTCAACTTGTCCAACACTTCTCTTGCATTTTTACAAGTTAAGACATACTTGCATATGGTGGGGCAGAGAGCATAGAGTAAGATAGTTTTAGCCTTAATATTTTCTTGCCCTGTTCTCAATTCATCCTCATTTTGTGCCCATGAAAATAATTTTTCAAAGCTCAATGTCATTGGCCATTAGAAATATTTCCATCCTCCTCTTCCATTGAGCAAAATTTGTTCCATCAAAATATGGAAGCTGAGTGGTAGAGTGTCCTTTGATAAACATGGAGGATGATGACAATGGGTTAGCCAAACGGATCATTACAATTGTTTATGTAGCCTGCTGTAATGCCCCGCCTCCCTGGAGCATTACTAGTGGTAAATTTAGAGAAAATTTTGACAGAGTCTCCCTTGATTTACCACCTTTATCATTTATATAACATGCTAAACCATAATAATTATATAATAAATATGTAAATATAATATGACCACCTCTAGGCCCTACCATTTTCTACACAAATTATATAACTGCCGCCTCCAAAACACACATTACCACGACACCCACAAACCAAGATTGTTGTACACTATACCCTAGCTGTCAAATCATATACACCCATACCATAAAATGACATGCTGTAAAACTAAGTAATGATACATGTCTCATATACATTCAAAATTCATCCAACAATATACATCATCATACATCATAAAAAGGAGTAAGGCCTCTACTAGTATCATGGCCTAGCCCCATTGCGAGACCTAACACCCTGTTGGGCTTCGTCCTCAGACCTATTAGCTAAAATTTAAATAAAAGGGAGAGTCTGGGCAAAACTTAGTAAGCAAGTAATCAAAAAAACATGACTATAAATAATGTAATAAACAACGCCAAATAGAATAGTAAATAGTGATACAAATAGGCAAAACATATCATGCCATATGCAGGATGTCATAGTCAATCAGTGGCCAGGTTCATTAAGATTTAATATTAACATCTCATTAATTATTTCATATACATACTTATAATGATATTGTATGCATAGTTAATCGGTCAATACCGACTCGAATACCGATAATGATATTGTATAAATAGCTAATCAGTCAATACTGACTCAAATACCAAAATGTCATACTGCCCTTTTGTATCTACCAATCAATGATTGCCTCTTATACCCATATACGCTCCACCATCATTCACACACTCCTCCCTGAGAGGCACACAAACCAGAAGACTACCCTTTCACTCTTCAATGTGTTAGGTCCATCCTGGCACTCCTGGATAGAAGCCTGCCAGGTCCACACAGCCATATTGCTGTATCTAGTGGCACCCCGCCCTCATCACCTCACAAGAGTACCAGTTCTCCATCAACACGCCTACACAAGCTACTCACGCCAATCATAACAATTAAGCCACCAGGCCAATAGCAACGCCCGGCCACGCCGGCTACCCACATAATTGCCCACTGCCCAACCAGGCCACTCCTTGCCACATGGAAGACACAAGTTGGCCCCATGGCCATCATAAAATATACAAATGAGCCACATTGGGCTCTAAGCCAATCAGGCGCCAAAACTAAATTTTACCGGCACTTTTGGGAGCGTAAAATGCATGTACATAATTTCTAAAGTAAAATTCTTATTTACTATTTTATAAATGTCCAATTGACCTCAAAATATTTTTTCAGATTCCAAATAATATGAAAAAATGTTCAATCAACATTTCAGGTTAAAATAATACAAATTGATCAATTTAAAATTAAAATGTGAATATATAAAGAAAAAATGTTAGATGAGATTATAAAATAATATAATTTTGTTGAAAATTTTAGCTTAAATTAATTCAAAATGAGAAGATTAAAAATAAAGCAAGTTGTCAAATGGTTAGGATACTATCAACATCTCATTTTCAGGGTATTTAATGTTCATATTTTTTTGAGGGATCAAACAATGGAATTTGTTCATGAAATTTGATATGATAGTATTAAGTTATATCTATTATAACTGAATATTTTTATTTTGGCAAAATAACATCACTAAGTTGGTATTTAATCAACCTCAAAAAGGGGTACTTGGTAAGGTGTTCTGTCAGTGCACTGTTCATTCGAATTCCATTGTTTTTAATGCAATTTAATTCATGCTATTACAATACATTAATTATGGTTGCATGGGGCAGATAATTCATGTTTAAAATCATGTAACTCATATACAAAAATTTAGATTACAGTTGCCCAAATTGTAATCATTTAAAGCAATCAAATTGAACTTAAAATAACTTAAAAAAACCACCTGCTTAACTTGTTAATGTGGTTGACTTGCACTGCCCCTGAACTTCAGGATACACCCTTTAATGGGCTCTTAATCACTCTCCAAAATCATAGCCTAATTAATGGAAAATGTGTATTAAGTTCCATCAATTAACACACTTAATGCATAAGCTAGCTGTCCACTTGATTTGCATTCAATGCACTAATTGTTTGTGTCCATTATCTACCATAATAGGAGGGTAATTAAGCCATGATTATCCTCCTATCACTTGGCTTAATTACATTGCTTAATTTCTTAGTTTTCCAGCCCCAAAATCCTTTGGACAATAGCTATTTACAGGATAAATTTTCATTTTCAATAACCTATTTTAATACCGCTAATCCTTCCTCCCTAACTGAATTTAATGAAGTCTTAATCATGCCTTAAATACCTTAATTCCATCCCCTAATCCCCACTTAAAAATTTCAACAACCCTAGTGGTTTAGGGTTTGATTTTTCATCAAAAATTCAACATGATTTGCATGTACTTCTTACATAGCATCATCAACAACTTAATGAGATTAAATCCATACCTTAATCCTTGAATTTGCTTGGTGGGTTCCACTAATCGGCAACAAGATTCCAGATTAGTTGGTTGCCACCCTTCTAATCTAAGAAAATTTGAATGCCATGGTCCACTAATCATACTTGCTAGCAATTTCTTCCACTAAACAAAACTAAAATTGAAGATGGGAGGATAGAGAGAGGATCTCATATTAGAAGAGGAAGAAACAAGCTCTCTCACGTTGGGGGAGATGAGATTAATGTTGCAAAAGTTATTTTTATAATATTTTGGTTATGGTAGTCTACACTCCATTGAAAATGATACTTATGCACCACGCTTGACTTTCTAAAATCCCATTTAATCACCATCTTTAATACATGTATCCTACCATTTTGTGAATCATGTACCCAAATAAATTTTTTATCCATTCTTTTCATAATTTTATCATTTATTTTTTAATTAAATGTAACTAAATTAAAATTTTTAGAACTTACATGTAACTTGGTTTTTCGGCTTTCCACATGTAATTTTTAATTTTTCTTCACCTATTATTTAGTAATTAACATATATCCTCATCATCCTCACATTAATATAGATATTTCATCCATTTATATAATTTTGTTGATAATAAAATTCCTCAAAAATTGAATTTTACAGTATGCCACAGTATGCCGCATTATAAAAATTACCAAAACTTTACAATAGTGACAATTTATATTTTTAAAATTTCCAGGGCCTTACACCTACTCTGATATGCTTGTAGCTTCCGTTAAGCTTGGCTCAATCCAAGAGGGGAGGGGTGAATTGGGTTTATAAAATTTTCTTGCTCAACCCTTATGAATTAAACTCCCTCTTTTTGTGTACTTGTGTGATTTGCTATGAGAGAAATAATTATTAGTTAGGGTGTAAGCAATTAAATCAATCACACAAATGAGACACGATATATAGTGGTTTGGGACAACCTCCCTACTCCACTCTTCCAAGAACACACCCATTGTGCCTTAAGTTCTACTATCTCATATAATGGAATACAATTAATGCACCTAGCACTCTTCTAGATTTCAACTCTTGGGAGCATAAATAATTTAGCAATTGATTATGAGACATGCTCCAATAATCAAGTTGCTCTTATTGATTCCAGCTCAAGGGGGCATAAACCTTAGTGCCTCTTGAACTCTTCTAGATTCTAGCTCTAGGGATCGTAATACAAATCAATAAGTTTATATGAGACACGCTCCAACAATCACCCTTGTTCTTATTGAGAATTGTCTCTTAAACAAACTCAAGTAATTACATAAATAAAGAAATAATAAAGAGATTACACTTTTTGGCTAGTGTATCGATTAGCACTGGAGAAGACTTGATCTTTAAGTAGCTCTTTATGGTGCAAAAGATCTTCCCTTTACGTTAATGAAGAAGGCCTTAAGTGAAGATTATGAAGTTGAAAGCTCTTGCATGAATATGAAGAAGGTTATGTGCTTAGTCTTAGGGTTGCAAAAAATTTCTTGAAGTTTGAAGCTTAATTTCCAATTTCTTCACCCCTTGAAACATCTCAACACTTCTCCTTAAATAGATCTCTCTAAATCTTGACCATTGGAAATGGTTGGGTGGCAATTTGTGGCTTTGCAATATAGAAATTTTTTACCATTGGGATCGACAAGAGAGATACTACAGGTGACTGTGATATTCGGTTGTGCCCCGGGCAATATGATAGGCAGTATGGTGAACTAAGTCCGATTGGAACCAAATTAAAACTCCCAAATGTATGTCCCTAGTGTTGGTCCCATTCAGTAGGTAGCTCAGGAGGAGAGGGGTAAATTGAGTTGATAAAAATTATTAGCAAATAAAATTGAAGTGCTGAAAAGAAATGGAAATCAAATCAAGTAGCATAAAACACTCAAAATTTTTATAGCGGTTCAATCCAACTTAGTAACTACTCCACTCTTTGAGTTAACCTTCTTTGTTGCACTCAAGTTCTACTCACGCAGATTGATTTTCCATGAGCTTACCAAAAACTCATACACTGGTTTTCCTGAGCTCATCGGAAACTCTTATTGGTTTCCAAGCTCACCAACGAACTTATACTAAGGTTGATTTCTAAGATCTCTAATAGACTTAAACAGACATTTGTTTCCAAGATCACCAACAAACTAGTACAAATAGCAAGTCTCTCTATTTGCTGAGATGGATAAACTGTAAGAGAATTGTACAAAGATTGCCTCTTTGCTAGGTAGATTGTTTGTGAATAGAAAGCAGATGAAATAGATATTCAATGAAAAGCAATGAATATCATTATTCCAAAAATAATGTAATGGTAGAGCTTGAAAGCATATTATCTTTGAGAGCAATGGGGATTAAATGTCTTAGAATAAAACTTTTTCTCTTGAAGGCAAATGCACGTATATGCTTTTTCCCTCTTTCTCTTGTTGTTTTCCTTATCTAATTTCTTCTTTGTCTCTGCTCTACATATATACTATCTTTGAATTCAAGCCATTGATGATAGAAGACTTCCATTAAATGCTAAAGATCGTTCTGATCATCTCCCATCGAGAAAAGATGTCTTCTAATTAATTCTTATTAGCTAGTGTATTCGTGGTGATATTGAGTTGACCATTGAAATGATCTTTTCTAGTTCATTCTATTTGAGGAAAGGAGAAAGGTTTCTTTGGAAGAATGCAATTTCTGACAATAGAATCATAGATAGATAGGAGGGTGCTTCATTTGAATTTTCATTTATCTTCAACTGATTCACTTTATTTGAAGTAAGTAACATTAATTCGTATGAAAGTTTGTTAGTAAGTCTTAGCCAGTTTTGTCTAAAGTAAGTGGCTTTTGATCGTGTGGGAGTTCGTCCAAAGGTTTATGCTAGTCTTTGTTCAAAACACCTTAGTTTATCCAAAGCTATTTTTGAACAAACTAACTCTAAGTGAAAAGAAAGATTGTGCATCTTGGAAGTTATTGTAGCACATTTGAAGACACCGCTTCGTTCGAAGGAAATTTTGGAAAAAGTAAGGCTTGTAAGAGCATTCAATTGGATTCCAACTTCTTCCATAATCTAATTCAACTTTGTCTGGGATAAGTGATGCTATCATATACCTCATCTCAAAATGTTCATTGAGATTCTACATCTTGGATTCAACTTGTAGCTTTTGTCCAAACTTTATTCTTTGTCCATACAAGGAATTATCCGAATCTAGTTAAAGCGAGTCTTTTTCTGAAAAGACTTTTGCAATAGCTGAGATTTTGTCCATAGTGCTTGTTGAAGTGTATTTGATAATAGACATATCCTTCTACTAGAGAGTAGCTTTGAATGCTTGGATCAGATGATTGAATCATACTTAGACACTTTGAAATGCTTGGACATTTATGATTTCAAATGTATTTTATGGCTTCTGAAACCATTTTAAGTTTTCATGCCATTCTTTCTTTGAGCATTTACATTTTCTTTCTACGTAGTGAATGTTATCTCTAATATAGTTTTGTACACTATTGACTTACTTAAAGTTATTTCTTGGACATATTTTATATCTGTTTCTACAACTTTCAAGAATATAACTATCAGTGCCTTGATTGTTCACCATATATTTTTGTTCATCATCAAAGCTTCGCTATTTACTACATTCAACACTAAAATCAAACTAGGTTAGGAGGTTTGGTTTGACACCTAGTCACTCGCAGGTAATATGGAAGGCGATTGAGCCAATCGGCAATAGCCTAGCAATATGGCAGGCACATTGGGTTTGCCAGGTGTTTCTTCTTCTGGTGTGGTAGGTGATACAATGTGGCACCTCTGGCTTCAACTATAATCACAAGTGCTTCCCTTAGGCTACCACGGTATCAGCTGTATTTGTCCAGGGAATTCACTTCTTCCTCGAACACCATAGGTGGTTTTCATGGGCAGCTAGTGATGTAGCTGCGGGCAGGTGGCTGCGGTCCTGCACTTGAAGTTTCTACACCTTGCCACTTTGTGAGCCTTGACATTTTGTATATAAATTTCCTTATGTATTTGTTAATCATCAAAATATGAATAATCATATTTTCTATGGAAGGTGGAGCATCCACACTTTGTTGTATCACATAAGGAAATCTTTTCCAATTTAAAAGGAAAGAACACAATATGGAGCATTTTTAGCTTTGAAATTTAACTAAACTAAATTAATATCCTTATAGTCCAATTACTCTCCTCTAAGGTGGAAAGCAATATTCCATCCTTTATAATTTTTCACAACTCATGGAGGGATAAACAATTGGGATTAACAGTTGGAATCAATTTAATTTATAAAACACAAATCTAAACAATATAGCCCAGCTTTGATACCAATTGTTAATCCCAATAAGGGGTATATGGAAAAACACAAAATCATGCAAGATTGAAAAAATACATGAATGTGCAAGAGAAAGAAAAACTAAATGAATGTGCAAGAGTAAAACTCCACTCTCTAATTATAGTGTTTTTGGCCAACATAGTACCTACTTCACTCTCCAAGATATCCCAACCTTGGGTTCCATAATCCAACATAGAAACACACCCTTAGGTTCTCCTAGATCACCAAGAAACTCTAATAATACCTCCACCTGCTTTTACTAAGCTCATTAGGTAACTCAACCAACTTAATACTAATGGAAGGATTATCCTCCCTAATTAGTAGAAATTCCAAAATGCAACTAGAAAGAAAGATGTACAAAGGTGTGAGGCCCTAAAAATTTTATAAATGACATATTGGGTCTGCCGTTTGTAAAGGGACAGTGCATAGGTAACTTTGGAATTTGGATAGAAATTCTTGATAAAATAGAAAATAGAGATGGACATGATTAATGGATTGTATATTATGGTGACTTGGAAGAAAGTACTATGACAAAAGTGGACAGAAAGCATCATAGGCGGGCCGCATGTATACTTGGTTGCGTGTGTCATTGGAGCACCATAAGGGGGTGGAGCTTAAAATGCTCCACAAGCCCCTATTTCCAGCCCCATAAATTCCTAGCTCTCCTATTCATTTCCAAGCTCTAGAAAAACTCTGTTTGGAATGGATTTTGACAACTTCAGTTTGGTGAAATGTAGCGATATTCAGGCATCAAGAAAACATCAATTTTGGCATAGTGGAGTGGTGGAAGCTGGAGGAAAATTAGGGATTTCATTCTATAGCTCGTAGTTAGGGATTCCAGTTTGAGGAAATTGAGTGGTAAGTGATTTCCACTAATAATTAATCATCATGTCTACTAAATAGATTTTGGTAAATCTAGCTTATGAATTGAATTGGGAGTTGAAAAATTGGGAAGTTGGGGAAAACATGAATTAGGCAATGAAATAGGTGTTTTGAATGTGAATTTCACTAGAAATTTAGTTAAATCATGCTTATGTCTTGTTTGGAGTAGAGGCCCTAACTCATCTATGGCTAAACATATGGAAATCAAAAGTTGCATATTAAATGTTTGATAAAATGACACTTAGAAGGGTGTGGTATGATTAATCTTTGTCATTAATACACTGAGTGCCCTTTTATTTGGAATTGACTTGAGTATTTGAGTAAACCCTAGCAGGGGCTACATTATGAACTAAGGATAAGATCTAAGTCAACTGTGATTAATAAATAGTTATTACATTTAAATGTTGATTACATGTATATCTTGAGTGTAGGACATATAAATTAGTGTATTGATGATGAAACTAAGAAGCTTGAGGTGAAATAGGGTACGACATGGGATATTAAGGTAAGCAGGCTTCATTTGCTCATGCTTTTGATAATTAAAATGTTATAGATAAGCATTTCGGGCATCTTATAGAGATTTTATGATGAATTGTTGTATTATGCATTGACTGAAGATTAAATGTTATAAATTTTGTTATATGGGGGTTGGAAATTAGGAAAATAAGATTTCCTTCTATTGTTTTTGAAGAATAAATGCAAGTATATCTATGTGGTTAGATACTTGAGTTAGTTTGCATATTATATGTGGCATAAAACTCATGATATTCTCACTTGTGATTAAGATATTGCTTGGTGTATGATGGTTCGATGTTATGCATGTAATTGAGCCATGTGATACATGGAAATTTGAGGTTAGATGATACTTAATTAAGATGTTTAAATATGGTAAATAATGGAGTCAAAGAAGGTGTAAACAAGGGGAAAGAAAATAGAATTGGAGATAGGGGCAGCAAATCTGGCGCCATGGTGCCTGAGCGTGAAATGGACAAACATTGCAGGTAGGGAATTGGGCACCACGGCGCCCAATTCTAGTGTCGTAGCACTGGAACAATATGGTTGAAAAATAAATTTTTTATAATTAATTGATGTAATCATTTGGGACTTTTGCTAAGGTCTTTCTTAATTATTTTGAGCCACAATTGAGAAGATTTCAAAGATCTTAATATAATATGTTCAAAATATGAGAAGTACATGTAGGTGTGATCATAGTGATATATTTCAAAAATAGAGTTTGGGTGGCTTGGGATTTGAGTACCTACTGGGATAGCCTATTTAGTTATTTGTAATTCCTCCCCTAAAAAGAGCAATGTTTGGTGAAACCACCTATAATGGTGAAGAGGCTTTCCTATTGTGTACCACTCTACCTAGTAGGTATGAATGGAGAACTTGCAATTCCTGGATTGCAGAGAAGGTGGGATCCATAAGCCATATTGATGATCATATTGTAACATCTGGGGGTGTTAAAAGTGAGATAATATTTGAAAATTTTCATAAATTATCATTTAGGGAGAATGTATATGAATGCACTAATGAATTAAGGGGGAAAAACCATGGCAAAAAGGAATGAGAAGTAAAGAAACCAACTAGAGAAGGTACAAAATATAGAAATTTGCAAAGTTGTGGTGAATTTATTATGGTAATTAAATGAGATGATTATGGGGAAATTATTATGCATTTTAATGTTATACATATATGGAGAAATCATGGTAAGAATGCATGAGAAAACAGGATGTATAAAGAGGGAGAAAAATTTTTCAAACATGGAGCAGCGAATTAGGGCTGTAGTGCCCAAATCTGGCATCGCGGTGCCATTTTGCGAGGGTGGAGGCATAATGGGCAGCGGAATTGGTGCCGCAACACAGGGAAACTAGGTTGAGGCATCATTTTGCAAAATCGAGCATTTAGGCAGTTGCGGGAACTGGCGCCCTAGTGTCGAATTTCTGAGTTGCGGTGCTAGTGCGGTGGTTTGGCGGAGCACGAGGAAAAGCATAATTTTAAGGGTTGTTTAAGCCTTTTTCACCCCATTTTTCTTCTTCCCCTTTGCTCCCATGCCCTGGCTTGAAATACCCATCCCCTATATGCCTAGTCTACATCATTTTCATGAGAAAATCATTGAGATTATGTAAGAGAGTAAAGATCCTAGCCTTTACACCCAATTTTCATCAGTTTAGATAGTGGAAAATAGTGGAAAGTTGAGCTTGCCTACATGTGATGGAAGATCCTTGGAGTTTTGAGTTGGATTCTTGCTTAGAGATGGTAGTCATGCATGAAATGGAAGGTAAGCATCTTTTCCCTAGTTGATTTCATAATTTTTTTTTATTAGGGTTTATACCCAATTAATAAATAGTGATTTTAGGAAATATTATGGGTGTTTATTGTTGAATTTACGGGGAACACAAGTATGCATGCCTTGTGATGATTTTGGCATGATTTAGGCTTGAAAAATCATGATTATGCCATTAACCCTATCCGTAAACAGTAACCCTAGGAGTAAAATTGATATGAAATTGTGCAAATTAATAAGGGGATTTGATTAATAACTTGATTATAATGGTTATGGAATGATATGGAGTTGATTAGATGTGATTAGGCATGAGTTCTTGTGGTGAATAGTCACTCATGAAAAGTAAAAATGGGGCTTTTGCATAAAAACATAATTATGCTTGATTTAATTGAGTTATAATCATGATGATCATGTTATTAAGGTAAATTTGATGTTGAATATGCTATGAAATCTTGATGTATAATTGGGAATGAAACACCCTAATCCCATGTGAAAGAATAACTTGAAAGTTATGTATGCCTATGAGACATTAAATCACTTGTATATTGAATTGTCAAGTAATTACCTAAGGATGGATATGGAATTTCTTGGTTATCCATGTTGAATTATTATGAAGTAAATAATACTTATAACTTACAAGATGAAAGGTTTCAATGAGAAAGGCTATAAGGGTAACTAGGCATAAAGTAGCTTGAGACTAAGTATGAAAGGGTTATTAATATAATGTATGGAATACATGACTTATTTGCTTAGGGAAATAATTAACAATGAATGAAGATTTGATAACCTCATTTGATTGGAAATGTGTAAAAAGAATTGTTTGGCTTGATATACATAAGTGAAATTATCTATAGATGAGTGGGATGGTTGCTCTATATAGGATCATCTAAGAAGGATGAAAATTCATGGAGCTTGAGGAGTGTATGGTGATTTGTCAATATGTAAGTAAACCTTCTTTTATTATCATTTTGAAATAAGATTGGGACAAGGATTATTAAATGATTATGGGAATTTGTTTTCTTATTGTTATTATATGATTGTGAGGGGATGATATGCAACGGATTGGGAATAAAGAATATCCCATTGTTTGATCTGGATTATTGTTGTAGTTTCATGAGAATAGGTAAATGATTGGGGGTAATAATTATCAAAAGAATTTGTTGAATGATGTTGATTCGTCATGATTAGGGATGAGTAAATTGGGCGTACTAGACTATTAAAATTGTACTGATATTATCAATAAAGATTTAATTAAATGAGAATCTAAAGATAACATGATTGGAATGGAATAAATTACGTATTGCTCTATACTATTACCAATACATTGTTATTTACATTAAAAGTTGATTATGAATTATCAGTTCTTGCATATTTTAATTGTCTACTTACTGAGTTTCCCTAGACTCACACTTTCTTATTTTAAATTTTTAGCTGGTAAGTCAGGTAAAGAATCCCAACTGTGGAGTTGGGATTGAAAGCCATGATTTGAAGACATTATGGTGATATGATAGAGTAGGATAGTCATTTGTGTATTTATATTATGGTAATTGTGTAATTGTAAAAATGTATTTCAATAAGATTTTAATTGATGTATAATTAATGTATCGGCATGTCATAGGGATTTAGTTATGTAATTATAATATATCTATATAATGATTCCCCTGAGTTGTATTGCCATCATTATAGGTTTGGATTCAAGGCAATTGTGGGTGTGGGAGTAAAATTAGGGTTAAAGTCATTATTGTATGATAATGGTTTATGTTAGAAATTATGAATTTGATATTATGAAATTATTTGACTAATATATCTTAGGTATCGATCTTGATTTTTCTAGAGTAGACTCTACTAAAATTTTGGCAGAATGTAGGAAAAATAGTGAAGTATATAGGCCTCAAGGTTACGTGTTATAGAATGGGATCTAAATACCTCCACCCTAAAAGTGAGGAAATTATAGTGAAAATAAAGGAAAATGATCAAGGTCATGCCTGAAAAGGTGGGGCCTGACACATATGGTCATGGGTCTCGTAACATTCATAGCCAAGGTTTCAGGAAAGGACCGAATCACACCAAAGTTGTAAGAAAGTTGAGTCCACTTTGTTGTGACTGTATCCACTTAATTGTGACTGTGTCCACTTGATTGTGGCTATGTCCACTTGATTGTGGTTGTGTACACTTGGTTCTAACAGTGCTCACTTGGTTGTGGTTATGTCCACTTGATTGTAGCTATGTTGGTAGCCTATCATAGGCAACTAAATTTAGAACCTTGCTCCAATTAAATTTCTTGTAGTAGTGTAAGGGTCAATCCCATGGAGAGTATCTAGTTTCATTTTATGCAATATGATCAAGAATGGGGGATTTTGAGTATCATTAAAGCAAAGTTATAAAAAAATCTATCTGAGAAGAAAACCTTGGTTCAAGTAAACATCCACCATTAGAATCCCATGACTGATCATTGAAGCAGTTATAAATCAATTCACATTTTGAATATACACCATTGGAATTATTTTTCCTATCTCTCCTGCGACATAGTCAATTAGAAACATGCGATCCAATTAACCCTAACTACTAAACAACCTTAGACATGCACTAGAGATTTAATTTAATAGCAACCTTAAGATTTGTAGAGATTGATGAAGCTAAACAACACAAACACACACGGTTGCATTTAATTTAGTTAAATATTCTTCCTAAGATTTAATAACTGCAACAGTAGCAAATTATTAAACCCTAGTTGCTTCACAGATTAGAGGCATCAAACAATTACAAATTTGATATCTAATCTAGTAATAGATTGTAATGAATAATAAACTAATAGGCCTCCTAGCAATTAAACATAGTAATTGTAATCATCAACAAAGAAGAACATTCAATACTTAAAGTATAAATTGAACAATTAAAACAAATTAGATATCACTAAATGTTAATTCTGAGGCTTCTATCACCTTAAACTAAGAATAAAAGTTTAGCCATGTGGGGCTATGAAATCACAAATAAAATAAAATATTGAAGAGAGAATAGAGAAGATTCTTTGTCAAAGCGACCAAAGAGTCCTCCTCAAACCCTGGCCAAAGAAACCTCAAAAATCCTAGGAAACTATAATTTAAAATAGATCCAAAATACATAAAAGTCCAAAAAAAATTGGAAAATAAAAATTTTGATCAGCCACTAACACGTCAGCTCCAATCTTGGTGCCACCTTGCAGTCCGATGGGGTGGTGTTGATTATGAGTAGGTACCGATGGTGCCGGTTTGCTATCAGCCAGACATGCATCAACTATTTTGACCATAACATCCTCATTTTAACTCATAATCACATGATTATTCTTTAATTGGTTATATAACTTTGACATCTAAAACTTTGATGTTGATAAATGTTTCCAAATAATCATCTAAATATGGAAAAATTAGTATACAAGTGATATCATGTGTAATCTTCAGCTCCTTTTTGACATTTTTTAATACTTTCTTTGCTCAGTTGTCCATGATGTAGTCTTTATCTCTTAGAACTAAAAACATGAAAGTTGTATAATTTTTTCTTGTATTTCTAGAGCATCTTTCATCATCTTAATCTGAGGTTTGATGAGAGATTTATGCCCAAAATACGGATTGATAATGAAGTTGTCCAAAATTTTTCGATTGCCTTCTTTTTGCACTTAACAACTTCAGTTGTCTCCTAAATCAAGATACAAGAATAATGAGTATATTTAGAAATCAAATAATTGTAAATTCTAAGTATTAAGGGAATAAAATATGGAATTTTGCATTCTCATTAAATTCCCCGACATTGTAAGACCCTAAAATTTCTGAAATAGGAAGAACTGTTTTATAGTGTATAAAGGAACCATATATTTATAATTTGTAATGTAAATGGCAGAATCATGATGGGTGTAATGGAGGAATTGATTATCAAGAAATACAATAAGAAATGTTAGTGCTTGAAAAGGTCAGAATACAGGATAGGTGGGCCACATGTGCCTTTGTCGGTACACACAGTCGGAGTATTATGAGGGGTAGAGCATAAAAAGCTCCACTAGCTCCATTTTCCAACTCCATATGTCCCTAGCCTCCCCCTTTCATTCCCAAGTTTCAGAAAACTTTCACATGGAATTTGATAGACTAAGTTGGGGAAATTAATGATAGTTAGTTCGGCAACACCCTAGTATCAAGCAAACACTAAATTCAGTAGATTGAGATCGTGGAAGTTGAAGAATAAAATGGTGTTTCATCTGACAACTTGATTCCATGGATTTTAGTTAGAATAAAGTAAGTGGTAAGCAATTTCCATCATCCACTAATAGTTTCTAGTGGCTAGAATTTCTAGATTTTGGATTTTTAAAGTAAATCTTCATAATTGAGAAGTAAGGGTTTAGTGGAAACAAGAATTCAGTAGTGAAGTGGATGTTTTGAATGTGCATTTTGGTAGAAATTTAGTTCAAATGCATTGATATGTAATTTAGAATAGAAATCTTAACTCATGGATAATGAGTATGTAGAAATTTGAAAACTGTGCGATAAGTGTTTGATGGAATAGTACTAAGAGTAGTATATCATGTTTAACTTTTGTTAATGATTTCATAATCACATCTTGATTGAGTTATAGATAAGTAATTAGCAAAACCCTAATTATGGTAGTGTTATAAAACTAGAATGAAATCTACAGTGACGATTCTCTATGGACAGTGAATGCAATTGAATGCTCATGAGCCATATGTTTGATGAGAATGCAAAATGTCATATTTTATTCTCCTAATACTTCATCTTTTGCACCTAATACTTCATCTTTTGCAC
>JAYJMB010043952.1:0-31429 GCA_036873735.1 Pouteria campechiana
CTTACTCACACTACTACAGAAAATTAGATTGGAGCAAGGTTCTAAATTTGGGTGCCCACGACAGCACCACCAAAATTACTATAGCAATCATTTGTTACTTCGTCTGCTAACTCAAACTTTGTTTTCCACTTTGTTTGTTACTTCATCTGCTAATTTGTCTGAAGCTTTATTTCTTTTTCCACTTTGTCTTCCACTTTGTCTGTTACTTCATCTGCTAATTTGTCTAAAGCTTTATTTCTTTTTCCACTTTGTCTTCCACTTTAGGCAATCCTCTTTATCTTCTCCTTCATCTTAGACAGTCTACTTCGTCTTCCACTTCCACTTTAGCTAGCACTGTAGCAATACTATAGTATTTTACTATAACAAAAGTACTGTAGCAGCGAACCTGCACTTAGAAATTTTTGCACTTTTACCACATTGTTAACTTGACATTTTTCCTCAGAATACATTTATCCACAGATAATATACATAATTTAGAGTATGGATAAATCATTTAAGCATAATTTTTTTTTCATCTAAAGAATTTCCTTTATGAAGCACACTTATCAATATATGTTTATCCCCACATGATTTACACAAGTTGTGGAACATAGATAAATCATTTATTGTATTTTTCAATAAAAGATTAAAGTGAGAACTTCATAAAGCACATGATATATCTATGATCCAACATATAACAAACAAGGTTAATGCATTATGGATCATAATGAATTCTTCATTCTCTAAAAGAATTTATTTAATATGCTTGCATTCAAAATATTGCAATAATGATTATTCATGCCAAGTATATTTGTCTTCATTTCAGCTTCCTCGACTAAAATCATCATTAGCATAGATCAAGTCTTAAGACAAGTTTTGTTGTCATCAAAATTATACAATAATTCTAACAACCAATGCCAACAATTTTGAATTAAATCCGGCATTGATCAACATAGTGCAGCAAAATCAAGTTGGGGGTTCCCCAAGTGAAAATCTAAATATTCACTTGGCGATATTTAGAGAGATATGTGATACCATAAGAATGAATGGTGTCCATCAGACTAAGATTGTTCCCTTTCTCTTTGAGGGACAAGGCGAGAGGTTGGTTGCAGAGTCTACAGCCAAGGAGCATCACTATGTGGGATGAGATGGTAGAAAAATTCTTGGCAAAATTCTTCTCACTTAATAAAATTGCTCAACTCAGAAGTCAGATTGGTCAGTTCAAACAGATGAATTTTGAACCACTCTATGAATGTTGGGAGAGATTCAAAGATCTAATTAGCAGATGTCCTCAACATGGTTTTTTTTATTAACTTCAAATCCAATTGTTCTATAATGGGTTGAATGGTTAGACAAGGATGATAGTGGATGCTACTTCTGGAAGTTCACTATGGGAAAAACTGTAATAGATGCCTATGCTTTGCTTGAAGACATGGCTTCTAACACCTTCCAATGCCTAATGAACGAAATATGGTTAGAAAGGCTGTTGGATGTTTTGAAGTGGATCAAATTACAACTTCAAGAGTTACTAGTTATCATTCGTCAATTCAACACCACAGGGAGTTCCAACTTCAAGAGAGCCTTTTTCTTCTACAATTGAATCATACATGGCTATAGACCAATCCAAGGAAGATGTGCAGTATGTGAAAAATAAAGGTCTCAACAACTCCCATGGAAACAACCTGCCAAATTAGTATTATTTAGGATGGAGAAATCATGAAAATCTTTCTTATGGGAATCCTAGGAATGTCATAAACCCTCCTGCTAGTTTTCAACTTCCTCATCAAAGCCAACCAACAGAAAAGAAGCCATCACTTGAAGAACTTTTGAGTTCCTTTGTAACAGAAAGTCAATTAAGACTTATAAGGAGTGAAGCAAGACTTAATAGGAATGCAGTGATACTTGACAGCCTTGAGACACACATGGGAAACATGAATGCATCTTTCAAGTCTTTCAAAACTTAGATTGGCCAACTTGCAAATTCTATCAATAATCTTAACAAAGATCTTTTACAAGCAACACTGAGAAGAATCCAAGGGAGCATTGTTACATTGTAACACTAAGGAGTGGCAGAGAATTGGAGTCTCCAAAGAAGTATGATGAGCCTCAATCATTCCCAACATCAATAGATCAAGATATTGCATAAAGGAAAGAAGAGGAAGAGAAGAAAGAAGAGTAAAAAAGGGAAGATTACAGGCTTGGGAAGATTACATTTCCTAATAATCCTCTAATTATGAAACCCCCACTACCTTTTCCTCAAAGATTTCAAAAGAAGAAAATTGATGAACAATTCAGCAAATTCTTAAAATTTTTTAAGAAAATTCAAATTAAAATTCCTTTTGTAGAAACTTCTGAACAAATGCCTAACTATGCTAAATTCATAAAGGAAGTCATGTAAAAGAAGAGAAAGCTTGAAGAATTTGAGACAGTGAAGCTGACAGGAGAGTGTAGTGCTATTTTGCAAAGTAATCTTCCACAAAAGTTGAAGGATCCAGGGAGTTTCATTACCCCTTGCACTATTGACAACTCTTCATTTCATAAGTCATTGCGTGATTTAGGTGCATTTATTAATTTAATGCCTTTATTTATTTTTTAGAAGTTCAGATTGGGAAAGGTGAAGCCAATTACCATTACACTGCAATTGGCAGATAGGTCTTTGACTTATTCTTGGGGAATCATAAAAGATGTATTGGTAAAGGTAGATAAATTCATCTTTCCAGTTGACTTTGTGGTGCTAGACATGGAGGAGGATAATAAAGTACCTCTGATTCTTGGGAGGTTGTTCCTAGCGACTGGAAGAGCATTAATTAATGTTCAGCAAGGTGAGCTAACTTTGAGAATCAATGAAGAGGAGGTAAGGTTTAATATTTACCGTGCTATCAACTTTCTCATTGAGAAGAATACTTGTAATAGGGTTGAGGTTTTGAATGATTGTGTGACTTCTATTGATCCAAAGGGTATGATTTTGATAATGACAAAACTTGTCTTAAGAGTTGATTTATGTTAATGATTTATGCTCGATCTATATACTCTTTGGTGAGTTATTATTTGTGCAAGCATGAAGAATTTATCATGATCCATACTGCATTCATCTTTGTTTATCAAATTATGATGTGTTGGATCATAAAGATAAAATGTGTGTGCCTCATGGAATTATTATAAAAGAAAGAATGTGTGCTTAATGAGCTTATATTCACAAATTAACAAAATGACTGAGATTTCTTATCCATGTTCCTTACCCTATGAAAATTACATGTGGATAAATATATTTTAACTTTCAATGAAAATATCAAACTAACAATGTGGAGTGCGGAAATTTTTAAGTGTAGGACCAGAACCACTTGACCCAACCATCTGCTACACTTCAGATGGACTAAGCTGCCAAAGATAGGAAGACCACATTTTGAAAAGAAATGGAAGAAGAAAATAGAAGCTTCAAAACATGCTATAAGGAGACAATATGAATGCACTATCCAAAATCCAATATTGTTTGGAGAGACTCTTTCTAACAAATGGGAAGCAAAGAGAAGCGATAACCACGAACAAATATGAGCAAGTAAATTTTTTCTGCAAACTTAAAGTTCATCCGAAATTAACCTCGGATAAAGGCGGAGCAAGAAAATGTTGTCCAACTTCATCTAAACAAAAAAGGCTAAAAACACCAGTGAACTTTGTCCGAATCCAAGTCTATCCAGCTTTGTCTAAATCATTAGAACTTATCCAAAACTAACTTTGGACAAATGCGAACAAAGGGAAATTTGTTTGACTAAGTAAAGCCAAAAGTGAAATTCATCTGAATGGCTAGAAATTTGGACAAATGTGAATGAAGGGAAAAGACTATCTGACAGACATAAGCTGAAAACACAATTCATCTGAAATTAACTTTGGAAGAAAAGATTGTCTGAAATATCATTCTAGTCAGCCTATGGCATGAAGACTTCATCCAATATCTTACTTTGGAAGAATGTGAACAAAACGAAGTCATGCCTTTGTCTGAAATACACAAAAAAGTGACCCTCAATCAATCTAAAGTAGAAAACCTCATCTGGACTATTGCTTTTAGTATGCAAAATCAATTAGTCACCATTTCTGGAAATAAATGGTGCTGAAGGCTTTCCAGTTATAAAATGTTAATCAAAAACAAGAACTTTTCAATGTAGTAAATCTCAATGTTCTTTTACAATTCAATGTTGTTCATCTTCTTCAAACATTCAAAAATTTAAAGTTCTATTTAAAAGGAAACATTATACATTTCAAAGGGACGAGAATGAGAGGGTAATTGAACGAAAATCTTCTTCAAATCATTTCAACCCTAGGCCAAGAGTATTAACCTTCGATATTCATTCAAGACCTTTCATTTTCAATCTCCATTCAAGGCCTATTTTTATACAACACAAGAGAAGAACTTCTGCAACTACTAAGAGCAACCTTTAAGTCATCCCAAACGCTCAAAAAGAAACACCCTTAAAGTGTAATTCTATTTTCTGCTTTATCTGTGTATTCACGCCCCCCTGAAGCTGATCCAAAAGAGTGTAGAGGCACTAAGTTTATATAGAGATAATCTAAAAGAGTATAGAGGCACTAAGTTTATGCCCCCTAGAGCTAATCTAGAAGAATGTAGAGGTAGTGAGTTTATGCCCCCTAGAGCTAATCTAGAAGAATGTAGAGGTAGTGAGTTTATGCCCCCTAGAGCTAGAATCTAGAAGAGTATAGGGTGCACTAGTGTATTCCATTATATGCGATAGTGGAACCCAAAAAACAAGAGAGTGTACTCTTGGAAGAGTGGAGTGGAGCAGTTGGCTCGAACCACTATATATTGTGTGTGCTATTTTATGTGAAAACATTAGAAGAAGAATTAGCACCAAATGAAGTAAAATCTGTAGTGGAGTTGAAGCAATTGCAAAATCACCTCAGGTATGCCTTTTTAGGCAGTAATTCATCTTTTCTAGTGATTATTTATCTTCTATTATAGGTTTGGAAGAAGAGAAACTGCTTTGGATGTTGAGGGAACACAAATCAGTTATTGCATGGTCAATAGAAGACATAAAGGGAATCAGTCTAGCAATCCACATGCACAAGATTTTGATGGAAGACTCATACAAACCATCCATAGAACATCAAAGATGACTCATCCTTGTGACAAGGAGGTAGTATGTGCTAAGCTTTTAAAACTGCTCAAAGTAGGTATTATCTATGCTATCTCTGACACTGAATGGGTAAGTCAGTTCAATGTGTAAGAAAGAAAGGGGGGATGACTGTGATTAAGAATGTGAATAATGAATTAATTCCTACTAGAACAATGATAGGGTAGTGAGTTTTCATTGACTATAGAAAATTGAATAAAGCCACTAGAAAGGATAATTTTCCATTGCCGTTTATTGATCAGATGTTGGACCATTTCGTAGGTTATTATTACTAGTGCTTCTTGATGGATATTCAGGCTACAATCAAATTGTGATTGCATTAAAGTAGCAAGAGAAAATAACATTTACTTGTTCTTATGGTACCTTTGCTTATAGGAGAATGCCTTTCGGTTTATGTAATGCTCTTGCCACTTTTCAATGGTGCATGATGGCAATTTTTCATGATATTGTGGAAAACATAATGAAAGTATTCATGGATTTTTTTTTAGTTTTTGGTTCTACTTTTGATCAATGCTATCAATTTATGGTTAGGGAAGGCATTGTTGAGATTATTGTATGATTTTGATGATATCAAAACTTGCAAAAGACTTGATTTATGCTAATGATGCTTGAAATGCAGAAATATATGCTTGGATTGTAAGTGCTTTATTGGGATATCATTTATGCTAGCATATACATCTTAATCCATATTCTATTTAACTTTATTTATCATTCTATCATGCCTTGGATCATATGCTAATTTGCTTCAAAGAGTATATCCATGCTTTAAAACTTATGCACATCTCATTTGGATAATTATATTATGATCAAATTAACAAGTAGCAAAAGTGCAGAAATTTCTTAGTGCAGAAACACTGCTACAATGATTTTCGCTACAGTAAAATGCTAGAGTACCACCATAGGAGTTACTATGATGCTTGATGTAGTAAAATTACTCAGACGAATTGCTATGCTATGGTGACCTACAAACGAATCAGCTATAGCAACCTGCAGACGAATCTACTATAGTAACCATCGGACGATCTACAGTGTCTGCTATAGTATCTATGGACAAATGGCAAAGATGAATTGCCAGACAAATTGCTATAGTAAATTGCTATAGTAAACAACTACAATAACCTTAAAATGAATCTACTATAGTAACCATTAGATGATCTACAGTGCCTACTATAGTACCTCTGGACAAATTGCTAAGGTGAATTGCTTGACGAATTGCTTAGTGATTTGCTACAGTAACAACTATAGACAAATAGGCAGATGATCAATTTGTTTGTAATTAACTATGGACAAAGTGGTACTATAGTGATTTGTTATAGTAATGCTGCTACAGTAACTTGCTAAAGTGAAAATTTATTTTTTTCAAATATTGAAAATTCAATACATTGTAGCAGCTGTATCTTGCAACAATCTTCTTCCAAGTGGTCCACAACCTTTCTGGATTGTAAAAATAGATAATCCATTGAAGGAGAATGAAATGTTTGAGGATTCTAAGTGCTAAACAAGAATCAAACATCAAGAAACTCATTCAAATTTACAAGTGCAGGACTGCAAATATTTTCTTTCACCATCTTCCACATTTCGAAAAGTTTGAGTTATAGAGATTTTGAAATATGCTCAAAGATGTCAATTTAAATAATTTATTCGAAATCTCATACTATCTAAAAAAATAATGGAAAGGAAGTAGATGAAAGAAGAAGTTCAGAAAGCAAACATATTTTTCTAGAAATGAAGAAATCCAAATTCATCTGGAATTAACTACGGACATAGTAGGAGATGAAGAGATTTTGTCTAGATGGAAAGAGACTTTGATAAAGAAGAGACTTTGTTTGATATTAACTTCAAACAAATGCAATGAAGCGTCGAACAAAGTGGAGCAGCTGAGTTTGTCAGAATTTATTATATTCTTTCCAGAATTGTGAAACAGTCAGAGTTGCAGCATCTTCTAGTCTGTTAGTTGCCTGACCCAGCTATTCACCTTCTTTTATGTCAAGGTCATCTTGAAAAATGGCTCTAAGTAGATGAGAATTAATTAGAAGATGACATTTTCAAATAGGATATTATCAGAATGGTCTTCTACATTTATTCCTACTCATCTACCTTCGTCTCTACATTCAATGAAGTTCATCTTCCTCTAATGGTCAAGTTTTCAAGAGAGTTATTTAAGGAGAAGAGGTGGGATGATTCAAAGGTAGTGAAGGAGTATTTATTAAGAGCTTAAATCTTTTGTAAATCCTTCCACCCATGGCGAAGAACTTAAACCTTAATTTATATTTTATGAGCTTTAATCTACCAATCATTGTGGCCATTTTCTTTACATTGTGGGAAGATCTTTCTGTATTACATAGAGCTGCTAAAAGATTAAATCTTCCTCTATGCTTCATTGTAACACTTTGTAAAAGTGTATAAGTTTTTCTGTTTAATCTAAAAATCAGAGAGTTGGTTGTGATCTATGGAAAACCATCAAGTTTGCTGGTGATCTTAGAAACCAGTGAGTTACTTGGCGAGCTCGGAAAAACCAGAAGAGTGGTGGGAGTAATGTGTTTATGTCCCCTGGAGCTGGAATCCAGAAAAATGTTAAGAATGCTTGTTTATGCCCCCTAGAGATGGAATCTAAAAGAGTATTGGAAATACTTGTTTATGCCTCCTAGAGCTGGAATCTAGAAAAGTACTGGGAGCACTTATTTAAGCCCCCTAGAGTTGGAATCTAGAAGAGCACTGGGAGCCTTGTGGTTACAACCCCTAAAGTTGGAATCTAGAAGAGTGCAGGGTGCACTATTGTATTCTATTATATGAGATAGTGGAACCCAAGGCATAAGGAGAATGCACTCTTGGAAAATTGGAGTAGGGAGGTTGCCCAAACCACTATAAAAATTATGTTGTTTGTATGTACTATTTATGATTGCTTTACTTTCCTTGCACCTTACTACTTTATTATTTATTTGATATTACACAACATATAAGCACGAAAAGAGGAAAAATAATCTTGTAGGGGTTGAGCAAGAAATTTTTATAAACCTAATTCACCTCCTCCCTCTTGGGTTAAGTCACCCTATGGAACCCAATAGGCGTTGTGCTGGGGCATAAGGTTTCATCGTATGGATTGAAAGTTGAATGAGCAAAGATTGCAGCCATTGAACAACTTTCACCTCCAACCAACACAAAGGGAGTTCATAGTTTCTTAGATCATGTAGGATTTTACAGGAGATTTATTAAAGATTTTTCTAAAATTGCTAAACCTTTATGTAATCACCTTGAAAAAGATCTCCTTTTGCTTTTGATGAAATTTATTTTTAGGCACTCAACTCGTTGAAGGAAAAGTTGATTTCTACACCGATATTGATGATGCTTGATTAGAACCTGCTATTTGAGGTGATGCGTGATGCAAGTGATGCTACATTGGGAGTAATACTTGGACAAAAACATGACAAGATCTTCAGAGCCATCTATTATGCAAGTCACACATTGGATGTTGCTTAGAAAAATTACACCATAACTGAGAAGGAAATGCTGGCTATGGTGTTTGCACTGAAAAATTTTTGATCATACATGATTGGGTCAAAAGTCATAGTGCGCACAGATCATGCAGCCATTCAATATTTGTTTGCAAAGAAAGATGCAAAACCTCGATTGATTCAGTGGATTTTGCTGTTGCAAGAGTTTGATGTGGAAATTCAGGACAAGAAAGGAAGTGAGAATATGGTGGCTGATCACTTGTCAATGTTGGTCCTGTTCAGATGGTGACTCAAAAGGGGGTGGTGGTGAATTGAGTCTTTAAAACTTTTGGCCAGATAAAAACTATGGCGCAAAGATGGATAAGAAAAGGATAGCACAATGCACTTAGACAGATATTTTTATAGTGGTTCAGTCCTTCACTTAGGTTTTTACTCAACTTCTTTAAGTTAGCCTTTTCTGCTAAACATAGGTTCCACTAACACTTTCTTTGATTGTAACCTTCTGATCAAACAAATTCACCTATTTATTTCCAAGCTCACCAACTAACTTTTACAATCCCTAAGCAAGTTTCCTATTTGTTTGAAGTACCCAAATGCAAGCCCTTAGCTTGTAGAAATGTGCAAAACTAAATAACTTGTACAAATATTGATGCTTCCAATAGGGCTGATTTTGTATGATGTTAAGAAATAGTAAACACAATATATAATAGTAAGTAATAAGAATCAATCTTTGAGAGTGGTTGAACGAGTGACTTTGAATACTTGTTGGAGTGAGGTGTAATGGGGTTGATCTTGTGGAAGAAAACTTTAAAAGTTGAGTAAATGCTCTCTCTTTCTATTATTCAAATGATCTACTTCATTCTACATTCTCTCTTAACTCTTTTTATATTGATGTTTATGATGATTGCTGCTATGGTAGATGAGGCTCATTAAATGCAAGAAAATGTTCAAATTTCTGACCTTTGAGCCATTCATATGGGTTCAGAGTCTCTGATTATGCAAGATCGGATCCTCCGATATTGTGTTGTGGAAGATTTTTGCACGTTTGACGTAACACAGCATCTTTGGATGCTCTAAAGTTAAATTTTGGTTCCTCCAAAGTGGCAACTTGTGTTGGTTACAACGAATGTTATACATTGGTATTCAAAGGCTGACTCTAAAGTGCCTTCACTTGACTCTGAAGTGCTTATCTTATGACTCCAAGGCTGTACAATGCTTATCATACAAAAGCTAACTACAAAGTGCTTCATTTGACTCCAAAGTGCTCTTCATGACTCTGAGATGTTCGATATTTGACTCCGTAGAGCTTTATTGACTCTGAAATGTTTCTCTGTGACTCTGAGGTGCTTAGCTTCTATCTCTAATCAATGTGTCAACTGAGGGCTAATTCCAAATTGCTTCGTTAACCCCAAAGAACTTATCCTCTAACATTAAAGTGCTCTATTAATTCTAAGGTGCTTATCTTCTATCTTCGAAGTACTCTATTGACTCCAAAGAGCTTGTCTTCCGACTCCAAAGTACTCTTAATAATTCTGAAACTTAATTTACTTCAACTAAGTATACTCTTGAGTTTATTTTTGATTTATATTCATGGTTTTCTTTAGCATTTACTTCTTCCTCTGAAAAGATACTTTATGCTTGAAGTTGTTTATTCAAGCATTATGAAGATTATTCTCATTGATTAATTTGAAAATGTTTCTGCAAACACTTGAGAATAAATTATTAATACCTTAAAGTTTCACTCATATCTTTGCTCATCATCAAAACATGGTTGGTTAAGAATGTTCATCATCAAAATCAATCTAGATAAGTAAGTACACTCAACATTCTTCCCATTTTTTATGATGACAAAACACTGAGTGATACACCTTTCAAAACTAAAAATATTTAAAGTAGTTAAATACATGTTTGATATGCAATGTGTTTCTACCGACTTAGTGTAGCTCTCCCTGAGTGGGTGCACTACATAACTGTTCTCCCCCTTTTTGTCATAATAAAAAAGGTTGATGAAGAGAAGGAGAAAAAATAATAGACATACTAAAAAAAATAATCCATTGAGAAAGTTCCCATGAAACAGATTACAAAAGAATGTCATAAATACATACAAAACAACAAAAATATCAATCATAAGGTACTGATATTACATGAGAGCACATGTTGCAAGAGAGCGTAAAAACAAAATTTCATGAGAGAAAATTGTTAAAAAAAAGATGAAAATAGAAATGTAGTAGAATCACTTTGGTGGTTTGGATCTTTTTTGATAGGTTATGGGAAAGAAAGTGGGATCTTCAGATGGTGGAAGGATTCGAGTAGGCATAACATTTTGTGAGATAAGTGATTTAGAAGGAGACTTGGATTGTCTAGAAATTGCACGTTTAGTTCGTTTTGGTGGAGGAGGTGGAATGAAAGATGGATTTTTTGGAATTGCAATTGGGGGTACATGGATGGTGATCTTGAAATCAATACGATCTTGAACAAATGGATTGAGCAACTCAAGAAAGTATAAAGGTATTCCTTTTAAAATGGCTTCAATGTTGGCATTCATCCTTGCAGCATATTCTTCATAGTGCAAGGTGATACAAGAAAGAGGAACCCTTTTGTGTTCTTTTATTGGTGGGATTTTTGGCTTTCTTTTGGATTTAGAAGATGATGGATGGGGTAAGGGTTTAGATTTAGGGGTAGCAGGTGTTTTTCTTAAGGCTTTGGTTGGTGGAGAAGGTGGAGTTGGTTCAGGTGAGGGGGATGGTTTAGAATAGCTCACCCAAATTTTGTGTTGAATTGATGAATCATTGAGCTATGGATATGGGAGAGGAAGATGGTCAGCAAGAGCTTACAGATTAGCATGGGAGTAGGATGAAGATTCTTCCTTAGTTAGAAAAATGATCTGATGAGGACTTGAGGGAGATGGAAAGGAACTTCTAGGATGTCCGAACTTTGGGAGTGATTGAAGAAGTTTTTAAGAGTATTCTTGTATGATTGACTCTTTATCTAGAATTTGAATATTATGGCCCTTAGGAGTTAGGGGAGGATTCGGAATGAGTTGTATCCTAGATAAAGTGTGATGGTTCAAATTATAATACCTCACAATTGCACGATTGTATGGTAGAACAGTGTGCATGAGCAAGGATCGATCCCACAGAGAATGACAAACTAATTTAATTAAATTAAGTTCTAACTAAAACTAACTTTAAAAAGATAGATTGTAGGTTTGAACTAATAAGAATAATAAACTAAAGAGATAATTAGAAATCTAGAACTATATAATGATATAAAATAAATCTCAACAAAGGTCTAGGGTTCAGATTTCACCACCCTTGCTATTTGGATATTGGATTCATTGCATGCTTAATTTAGTTCTTTCTATGATATGATTTTTACCGTTTGGTGTGTGGGCTTAAATCAAGGGCTTCCACTCGTTCCAATCACCTATGGTGTATAGTATAAATGAGGTAAAAACCCATTATGATCAAGAACTATGAATCAAGTAGAATGGTTGTGCGTTAGGTGTGCGCCTTAACCATCTACTCTTCTCATTCAAGGAAGCTCATGGTTGTGTATTAGGTATGCACCTTAACCATGCATAGACAATCAATAATATTTATTAAACTGGTGATCAAGCAATCACACAAATCAAAAGATTAGAATAAAACCATAAATAAAAATATAGAATTGCATTAAATAATCAATAATCCAAATAACAAGGTTCATCAAAAAGGGCTACATCTTCACCCTAGAAAGAAGGAATTAGTTAATGAAAAAAATAAAAGATACTCCCTTCATGAAAAATATCATACTGCAATTAGCCTTCTTGAATCACCTTCGCTCTTTTGAATCTTCTCTTTTTGCTCCTCCAAAAATTCTTTGATTCCCCCATGAAGAAAAACCCTAGTCTCCTCCTAAAGGACTCCTCCAAACTACTAAAAATAGCCCCCCAAAATGTAGCAATTTTGTATATTAAAATAATATTAAAAATGATATTTTTTTGCGGTTTGATGAGCCATTGGCACCGGCGGCGCCAGTACACTGGTCATTCCTCCCTTTTGCCGATTCAACTCCGCTCCTTCGCTGCTTTGTTTGCCTTCCATCATTGCTTTATTGCTCAATATTTGCTTGGTTTCTCTCCTTGTATCCACTCTTACAATAACCTAACCACACAATAAAACATGTAAAATTGACATCAAAGTACTTAAAGATTGCATGGAATTAAGCTTGAAAATATAAAATATAAGTAACTAAAATTCACTCATCAAAGTGTTAGGATTTATGAGCTCTTGGAAAGGCAATTCCTGAGGAGAGAGGATGAGAAATTGAGAAAGGAACATCCGAGCAATGGTAGAATTTATTTCTGATCTGCTCCTAAACTCAGAATAGGTCATTTTGATGGGGTCTGAAATATGTGCTAGAATGTCGCAATTGTCATTGGATAGTTTTGGAGGTTTTGGAGGAGTTGGAGCTCTCTTCTGTAGATGTGGAGGAAGTTCTTCAATTCGAATTGGAAAAAATTCCCCTGATTTTATAAGATCAAACCAAGACCAGTCTGGAAAGATTGTTGGTCCTTTGGGAAGGAGAGCAATCTTACAAAATGTGTAGGTTCCCATAAGATGGCTTAACCCAAGAGGGGAGGGGTGAATTGGATAAATAAAAATCCATTACTTAACCCCTGTTGGGCCATTTCCCTCTTTACGTGCTTGTGTGTGACATGATAAAAATGAATAATAGAAACATTAAAATGCATGAAGAATCAAACAAATGGGAAAACACAAGCACACAAACCAGACAATTTTATAGTGGTTTAGGACCTCATTCCTACATCCACTCTTCTAAGAGCACATACTCTTTGTGCCTTAGGTTTCACTCTATACCATATAATGGAAATACATAGTGCTCCCAGCACTCTTCTGGTTTTAACGAGCTCACTAGGAAACTCACTGATTTCAAAGATCACTAGCAAACTAGTTGGTTGTTTAGAGGTTACCAACAACTCATACATTGTGCTTTTTATGAGCTCACCACAAACTTACTAGTTTCAAAGATCACTAGCAAACTTGTTGGTTCTTAGAGCTCACCAACAAATCTCTAGTTTCAAGTTTATCAGAAAACTTATACACTTTTACATAGTATTTTCTCTCAAGCATAGGGGAAGATTTGATCTCTCTTTCAGCTCTATGTAATACATAGGATCCTTCCATAATGTAAAGATAATGGCCATAAGGATAACTGAAGGTTTAAGCTCTTAGCCATGGGTCAAAGGATTCGTATAAGGTTAAGCACATCTGAAAAGTATTCCTTCACCATATTTAAATCATCCCATCTTTTCTCCTTAAATAGGTTCTTCATATTTTCAACTGTTGGAGAAGATGGGTTCCGTTGAATGCAGAAATGAGAGTAGTATTGAATGAATAAGACCATTTGAATTTTCTGCCATTGAAGTCTAAGTCTTTCTATTTTGTCTTGAGCTGCTACATCAGCATTCAGAGAGGAGGATGAGTTATGTTAAAAGGCACTCCTCATTTGACCTGCCACTGCTTTGAAAACCTTGTAGCACCACTTATTGATAGAATTGGTGATTGGTATAAGTCTGCACAATGTCAGCATGAGTGCAGATGACATTTGAATCCTAGTCACATAAATTGATTTTCCTCTGATAAGTCACGAGCTCTCTCGATCTGCATTTGTCTACCATAAGTTGCAGACAAATTCTTTCAAGGTTTGGCTATCAGTTGAACTTCTATAAGAGATTTGTCTATTTGCAAGTACCAGACAAACTTTGATTAGTGTAGATGAAGTCGAATTGACTGATAGACAAACTTTGCTTTATCTACTTGAATTCCTCCAGGAGATTTGTCTGTTGGTCAATCCTTCGTGTATGTGCATTGTCTGTTGTAAATAACAGACTAACTCTGGGTGGCACTAATGAAGTTGGGCTAATCATTGATAAACTTCTCCTTCTATACGAATAAACGAATTGAGATATTTTTCCTTTGTTCTTCATTTTTCTATTGAAGGTGGTAAATGAAGTTTGCTTTGTCTAGATCTAATAGATGAAGTACAGTATTTTTCTTTTGTTCTTCATTGTCTGTTGGAGGCGGTAGATGAAGCTTGCTTTATCTTGCTCGACAAAGTGTTTTAATTGCCTGATGTAAGTAATAGATGAACTATGTTCTACTTTGTCTTGGACAAAGTACTTTGCAATTCACATGGGTTGGTCTGTTGTAAGTTTTAGATGATCATGCTTTTGTCTATTGAAGCCCATTTTGGTCTAAGCAACACTTTGTCCATTCAGCTTCTTCTATGCTCATTATGCAGCTTCTACTTTGTCTTTTGCTTTGACTATGCTTTGTCTGTCGTAAGTAATAGATAAACTTTTGATCTACAGATGAAGTGAAGTTCCTCAACTATTCTTCACACTTCAAGCAATACAAGAGGTTTGTTCTTGCAACTTCTTTGGTTTTTCATTCTTGGCTTGTCTGTCTTGGCTCAAATAAAGTTGCACTCCCTTATCTGTTCAAGTTGCTTTTTTGTGCTCAGATAAATCCATTCTTCTAACTCTATTGATAAAATTTTCTTCTCTTTGTGCATGATTATGTGGGCAACATTCCCTTCTTTCTTCCTTTGTCTAAGTATTTGATGAAGCGTCTTCTTCTTTCTTCATCTTAGATAAGCATTATTTGGTCAGTATAGATAGCTCAAGTTTCTCGAACAACTTTATACCCTTTGACCATGGCTTTGCCTTCAACTTTCTTGTTTTGCATTTGTCTATTGGAATTTTCTCATTATATTTAACAGATAACACAAGCTCGTTGTAGCGCACCTTCGAAGCCTTGTTTGTCTCCCATTGCTTTTATTCGTGGAAGCTTCTTTTAAACAATTGCAGCCTTTCTTGTTGATTGTCTTCTACTTTCTTCTTCTTTTTCTTCTACGATTTTCATCAGTTTAGCTCATTTGGAACGCAGCAGATAGTTAGGCAGTCTATTGCAGGTGATCATGTTCCTACACTTGAACTTTTTTATACTTGCTACGTTATTGGCTTTCATATATAATATCAGAATGTATCTTATCCTCTTGTGATTGTAATATTTTGTAAAGTAAGGATAATATATATCTCTATTAAATGCACAATATGAAAGCTTAAGTAATTATGGTGCTTAGTATGACTTAGCAGATTTATACAGTAAAGATTAATCAATGTTCATGATGCACACACCCTAAAGTGAAGACTGTATACTTGTGTAATTAAACATTCATGATTATTTATTTATGTTAATTTATGTTTAGCAATTCATAATCATGTATATGATTATTAGAGATTTAAGCATATAAGTTTCTTATCTTAATACAAGTTTTATTATCAGCAAAATCATATACAATAATACTGACAATTTTCCCTTTTCAGATGATAACAAAACTTTGACTTGTTATTAATAATTAGGAATTTTCTTTTAATCTCCCCCTGAATATCTGACCTATATAATTCATGGGTTAGACCCCTTTTATCATTTTCCTAACTCTAACCATTACTCTCACAAGTATCTCTTATTTTTCTCCCCATTTTTGTCATAATCAAAAAGATTTTTCTTATAATCATATTACTTTCCCCCTTTAATTTTATTTCTCTCTCCCTTTTTATAAGCCTTCTATGTTCTTCTTCCCTTGTTTTATTAAAGTTATGGAATATTTTTTTCTTATTTTTTTATATGTATATCATTACATAATTTCCTCTACCCCTGTTAGTTATAATTATCATACAATTTTCTTTCTCATAATTAATGTTGCTATTAGATCGATGATGAATATCTTGAGGTGTTTGGATAATTAAACATTTTTATTATTGTAAGAGGAATATTTATAAAGAACAACATTAAACATTTATGCATGCATTAATCATCAAAATCATACCTGTATTAAAAGAATGATTTCATGAAAATGTAGTTACGATGCATGATCCTAATTTGGTTCTTGTTGAGTCTTTAAGTTTCTAGTTTTATTATTACTTTAGTCCTTATCTCTTTTAATGTGCATGCAACTTGAGATTCCTTTGTCATTGCCAAGAGGGATAGTTAGTAGATTTAATGATAGAGTTAATAGGTTCATTGGAAAGTGGAGAGCCGCTTCATATTCTTTGACATATAATGAAAGGTTGAAAGAATGATGATGATTCAGTTATGTCATCATTAAATTCTTCTACGGATTCTAGAGTTGTAGATAAGATTCAAGTTCTCCAAGCTCGAATTAAGTAGTTGAAAGAGGAGTTAAGTTTGATCAGAGGTAATACTCATTGTTTTACACATCTTTTGACCAAAAGTTCAATGGCTTATATGGAGGCCATAAAACTTGTTAGGCTTTTGGAGATAGAGTTGGCTCAAGCTTATCAGCGGATTGATGATTTAGAGACAATTGTTAATGTTTTAGTTGAGTGAATATTTTTATTTTCTTTTGAAGATTTGTACTTCTAAACTTAATATTGTGAATGATTTTAATTTTTAGTTAATTTTGTTCTTTAATGGTCATTGTTCTTCTTATCCTTTATGATGTTGAATAATGTTTCATGTTTCATCAATGTATTCTAATTCAAAAAACATAGATAATTAAACAACTAGTTCTAAATTATAGTTTATGTGAACAACTCTAGGTCAGATAATTTAGTGAGAATTATGAAGATGTATGATCTTGTTAAGTTAAGTTTAGATTTCTATGACAGTCTATTCTTTACTTAAGTTATTAGTGTGTCTTTCCTAATGTTTTTACTAATAGGTTGGTTACTGATAATTTAACCTATAGAGTTAATGCGTCTCTTGGGAGCTGACCCAACATATTCTCTACTTTCTCTATATAAGAAGATATTTGTTTGATCTAAGAATGTACGAAGTTGAGAGGTAGAGAGATGGAGGAAAACAGGGTTGAGGGGTGTGATCAGGTTTTCTTTTTTAAGGAAGAGGTCAAGCAATTGAGAAGAGGTTGAAGTACGCCAAGAAGGCAAATACTTCTTCTGATCTTCTCTTGATCGATCGTTGCATATCTTTCGAGGAGATCATGAGTTGAGTTGTGAGTCTAGAGAAGGAGCTATCCGAAGCTCAAGATAAGATAGAAGAATTAGTGGTAGTTATAGATGTTTTAAGAAAATAGATATTTTTCCATGTTTAATGTTTATCTTCTTTATTTTATTAATGTTAACAAAAATTTTGTTTTAACTTCCTGTGTGTTATGATTGTTATCTTTATGAGTTTCTACTTTTCAATTATGGTTCTTTATGTGAGGTCAAGCTTATAAATATTATTATAGAAGGACTGACTAGGAATAGAATTCTTATTTGAGACGTTAAACTCTGAAGTTTCCCAAATAGGCTTGACAATGCCTTAGGACTGTAATGATATTAGAGTTTTGATCATTTTAAGGTTTATTAAGATTTTCAACAGGATTTAGCTCAATGTAGTAAACTCAACTTAATTTAAATCCAATGCAGTTCATTCAGAGGCATCTAGAGTATATAGCATTGAAAGAAATATAATCAAGTTTGACAACTTATCTCTTTTGGTGCTTCCTTTCATAGATTTCTCATTCGAGAACATAAGTGTTGTTGTCAATCTTGACTAGTGTTTAGCTTTTGCTATTTAGTCCTTAACACTACATCTGAAGATTGATATTTTCCGGGTTACAGTTCTAATTGGCTTAATTATTTCCTTGCATCCAGAACTTGAACTTGTAAGCCCTTTTGCTTGGATTTGTGAGCTGAGAAGAAGATTCTGAATTTTTCATTGATCTCATTCTTCTCTGCTCAACTCAACTTTCCTACATACGCTTAAAATATTCTTGCACTAGTTCTTCATTAATGAGTTTAAATTGATGTGGACATTCATTGCCAATACATCAGTGCAAAGAGTCATTTTAACCATAATAGTATACAGAGAAATAGGATGATGGATTAAAGAAGTTTTAATTAATAAACAGAATAAACATTTGCTTTAATCAACCATTGAGTTATTTGAGCTAGCACAGTTGTTAACTGCAGTTAACATAATGTGCTAGATCAACTTATCTTAAATGATTTTGAGCATAATCATTCAATTTTATTATTTTATCTTTCTTTTAGTTATGTGTCTTTTAAGCATTCTTAGTTTTAGGTTATTTATTGTTTGAATGTTATTTTTCCTACTTCTTAATTATCTTAGAAGTTTAACTTCATGTTTTTCAGAGTTTTATTTATCTTAGTGCGAATTCTATATTCTCCCATGTATATACATGAATGATTAGAGTATATATATAAATTAAACTACAAATGAATCTTTATTTCTATAAATATATAGTTAATCAATTAAAATTTTAAGTGTAACTTTTGATTTTCATAGATGAAGTGTAAGATTAAATGAATAAGTAGAAATATGTAAGTATAGTTTCAAATTTTAATTATTAATCAATATACGAATGAAGGTATATAGACAAAATTCTAACTGTTAAAAAATTCAAAGAATAAACTTTGATTTCTATAAATGAATATGTACAAATGACTAATTAGATATAAGTAATCAAAATTCTAAAAAGCAGTGTAAGAATGTAAATCTAATTCTACAAAAATGTAATTAATCAGAAGAATTGAGTGTGAAGGTTAAAATAAAAGCATTTAGATATACTTAATAATAAATTGAAAGACTAAATATAAATTCTTATTAACAAAAGAATGGACTAAAAGAAATGCTTAAGTAAATGTTTCAAAATTTTATATAATGACACATTTAGTAAAGGCATTCGAGTTTGCATGTCATACCTAAACTTACTTTTTCTTTTTTTATTTTGAAGGAACTTGGTATTTTATCGTGTCTTCATTTAGTTTCTTTAGACTTTCTGCTTCTTTAGGAGTTTATTTTCTCCTTTCTTAGATTTCTTGCACTCAAGTTAGTCTTATAATAACACTAATAGTGTATGAGTGCAAAGTGTTTTGCCCCTTAGTAATTTATCTTTGGCTCGTCTAAAGATTTCTCATATCAATTCATAATCCAAGACATCCTAGCAAACACTAGGACAAAGAGCATGAAGTGAGATTTCAATATTTTTAGCTTTGCTCTTGTTTCATCTTTGCTTATGCCTATATAGATAATTGTCCATAAATGAAAATCATTTGGCCATAAGAAATGTTTCCAATCTCCTTTTCCATTATATCCAGTTTAATCTATCAAAAGTTTAGAATATGGAAGATGGACTACTCTTTGAAGAACATAGATAATGACATTGTTGGGTAAGCCAAATGGATCACTAGAATTATTTATCTAGCCCCCTCTAATACCACTTGTAGGGTCCCAAATGATGGCTTAACCTAAGAGGGGAGGGGTGAATTGGGTAAATAAAAATTCATTGCGTAACCCCTGTTGGATCATTTCACTCTTTTCTTGCTTGTGTGTGGTGTGATAAAAATGAATAATAGAAATAATAAAATGCATGAAGAATATAATAAATAGGCAAACACATGCACATAAACAAGAAGATTTTTATAGTAGTTCAAGGCCCCTTATCTACATCCACTCTTCCAAGAGCATGCACTCATTATGCCTTGGGTTCCACTATATCCCATATATTGGAAATACCTAGTGCTCCCAGTACTCTTCTGGTTTTCATGAGCTCACCAAGAAACTGACCAGTTTTAAAGATCACCAGCAAACTTGTTGATTTTACAGAGGTCACCAACAACTCATACAATGTGATTTTCATGAGCTCACCACAAACTTACTCGTTTTGAAGATCACTAGAAAACTTGTTGGTTTTCTAGAGCTCACCAACAACTCTCTAGTTTCAAGTTTACCACAAAATTTATATGCTTTTATATAGTGTTTCTCTCAAGCACAAGGGAAGGTTTGATCTCTCTTTCAGCTCTATGTAATACATAAGATCTGTCCATAATGTAAAAATAGCGGCCATAAGGATATGAAGGTTTAAACTCAAGGAGAAGAATAGTCCCATCTTTTATCCTTAAATAGGTTCTTTATATTTTTGACCGTTGGAGAAGATGGGTTCCATTGAATTTAGAAATGAGAGCAATATTGAATGAATAAGACCATTTGAATTTTTTTCCATTGAAGTTTAGGTCTTTCTATTTTGTCTCGAGCTATTGCATCAACATTTAGAGATAAGGATGAGCTGTTAAAAGGCATTTCTCATTTGACTTGTCATAGCTTTGAAAACCTTATAGCACTGCTTATTGTTGAATATGGTGATTGGTATAAGTCTGCACTATGTCGGCATAAGTGCAGATGTCATTTCAATGCTAGTCACATAAATCGATTCTCCTTTGACAAGTCACAGCCTTTCTTGGTCTGCATTTGTCTGCCATAAGTTCAAATTCTTTGAAGATTTTTCTGTCAGTTGAACTTCTATAAGAGATTTGTCTATTGCAAGTACTAGATAAACTTTGAATGGCGAGATGAAGTCGAATTGATTGATAGACAAACTCTACTTTGTCTACCTTAATTCCTCTTGGACATTTCTCTGTTGGTCAATCCTTCATGTATGTGCTTTGTATGTTGTAAATAATAGACTAACTCTGGGTGGTGCTGACGAAGTTGGGCTAATCATTGACAAACTTCTTCTTCTATATGAACAAACAAAGTAAGATATTTTTTCTTTGTTCTTCATTTGTCTATTGGAGGTGGCAGATGAAGTTTGCTTTGTCTAGCTCTAATAGATGAAGTGTAGTATTCTTCTTCTGTTCTTCATTATCTGTTGGAGGTGGTGGATGAAGCTTTTTTTATCTTGCTCAATCATACAAACTGTTATATTCATCTGATGTAAGCAATAGACGAACTATGTTCTACTTTGTCATGGATGGAGTACTCTGTACGTTGCATGGGTTTGTCTGTTGTAAGTTGTAGATGATCGTGCATTTGTCTGTTTAAGCCCATTTTGGTCTAAGCAGCACTTTGTTTGTTCAACTTCTTTTATGCTCATTGTGCAACTTCTACTTGGTCTTCTACTTTGGCTGATGCTTTGTCTATCATAAGTAACACACAAACTTTTGATCTGCAGATGAAGTGAAGTTCCTCAACTATTCTACATACTTCGAGCAATAGAAGGGGGTTGTTCTTGCAACTTCTTTAGTTCTTTATTCTTGGCTTGTCTGTCTTGGCTCAGCTAAAGTTGCACTCTCTTATTTGTTCAAGTTGCCTTGTAGTCCTTAGATGAATCCATTCTTCTAACTCTATTGATCAGACAAAGTTTTCTTCTCTTTGTGCATGACTGTCTGGGCGACAATCCCTTCTTTCTTCCTTTGTCTGAGTATCTGATGAATCATCTTCTTCTTTCTTTATCTCAGACAAGCATTGTTTGGTTGGTAGAGATAGCTCAAGTTTCTTGAACAACTTTATGCCCTTTGACCATGGCTTCGTCTTTAGCTTCTTTATCTTGCATTTATCTATTGGAATTTTCTTGTTATATTTAATAGACAACAAAACCTCGTTGTAACGCATCTTTGAAGCCTTGTTTTTCTCCCATTGCTTTTGTCTGTGAAAGTTTCTTTTTGACAATTGCAACCTTTCTTATTGCTTGTCTTCTACTTTCTTCTTCTTCTTCTCCCACGATTTTCATCAGTTTAACTCCTTTGAAATGTAGCAGATAGTTGTGGCACTTTGTTGCAGATGATCATGATCTTGCACTTGAACTTTTCTGCACTTGCTACGTTGTTAGCTTTCATATATAATATCAAAATGTATTTTATCCTCATGTGATTGTAATATTTTATATAGTAAGGATAATATACATTTCTATTAAATGTATAATATGAAAGCAAGTAATTATGGTGCTTAGTATGATTTAGCATATTTATGTAGTAAAGATTAATTAATATTCATGATGTGCACCATAAAGTGAAGACTATATGCTTTTGTAATTAAACATTCATGATTATGTGTTTATGTTAATTAATGTCTAGTAATTTATAATCATGTCTATGATTGTTAGAGATTTAAGCATACAAGTTTTGTTATCATCAAAATCATATTTAATAATACTGACAAAATGGTCTGGTGAGAAACCGTCCATACCTAACAATAGCTCTACAAGGATTAGAAACATATTCCTTAGGTATATTTGGAGAATATTCAGTAGGTGGGAAGTTGGGAAGGACAGAAGAAGGTTGTGTTTGAGGGGATGGAGAAACAACTTCAGTAGGTTCAGCCTCAGGCTGAACAACTTCTAGAATTGCAGGGGATGAGTGTGAAGAATGTGTAGGGGAATGAATGGGTGAATAAGTTTAGATTAGAAAGAGGTGAGCTGGAGATGGAGAATATGGGTGATGAGTTTGACCTCTAAGTGACTCTACTAGTAAAGTTAGAGAGTCAAGTCTTTGGTCAATCTTATCAGCTCTAAGGGTGAGAGATGACATGGAATTCTCTAGCTTATGATCAATTTTGTCAAGTTGAAGAGCTTGAGATGATAAAATATTTTCTATGTGCCCTAGTCTATTTTCCAAGGATTGTGGAATGGGTTCAATAGTAGGAATTGACGGAGATGTTGGTGAGGATGGTTGATGGGAGGGTCTCATTGGAGATGGAAACCTATCAAGTGTGAAGGAGTGGTTGCTGTTGCTACTGCTATCTCATTTTCTTCTCTCAAAATTTCCTCTGAGTCTTCTTCTCTAGCATTTCTTAGTTTCTCTCTTCAACTTTCTTCTCTTTTCTCTACTTCTGCTTGAACTTCATTTATGGGAAGTTCTTCTCTTGTTTTTGTTGCTTGTTCTATGTTCTCTTGTCTTTGTGGGCTTTCTACTTCTTCTTCTTATGGTCTAGATCTTTTCAATTGTGCTGCTCTTCTTGGTTTCTCATTGATCCAGCCTTGTGATGTTTGCTTAAAGCCCATTCCCTTCAAAGTCTTTTCATTAATTATGTCTGAGTCCCTTGGATGCTCACCATTTTCCTTGGACAAGCTAACTCCTATTTCTCTTATAAGCTTAGTTAGAGCCATCCCATAGGGAAGAGGGAATCTTGTGGTGCTTTTGACTGAATAAATGTGATCTGACATTAATTTTGCCAGATCCACTTTCCTTTTGTTCTTGAATGCCCACATGATTCTACCATCTTTCTCTGACACATCCCCTGTGTCTCCTCTTCTTGGATACACATTATTCATTACAATTAGATAGCCTAATTTGAGAGTCAAATTTAGTTGGCTGGAATGAAGGTAGTTCTCTTTCTCATCTATTTTAGTTCCTGCCAAATTTGAGAATAATTCCTATTTGATAGGCCACTCAGGTTCTTCTTCTACTATGGGAAGATTAAAGCATCTTCTCAAACTTTCTATAGATACTTCAATTTCCACTTCTCCTATCCATGACTTTTTTGATTTAGAATTGAGATTATAGATAAGAGCTTTCACGAGTTTTCGACAGAAATTGTCTCTATAACTTACATATTCCGTCCAACCCTGATATCTTAACCATTAACACACTTCAAGTCTCATACCACTTTCTCCGAAAGCATCAAAACTAAAAATACTCCCTTTTATGATCCTTCTATCATCATATCTTTCCAAATACCTAGAGTAATCAGACTCACTATTGAGAAATGTTACCTCAAGTGTGTCATCTTCTTGTTTGATTCTTTTGGTTGCTCTTCCTTTGAAAAGTTCTTCTCTCTCCCTCCTTTGGCTATTTGCTAATTTGGTGGCTCTTTTTGTTCTTACCATTATAGCAAAAGGGGCTAGGATTATCAGGAAATGAGGATTTCTGACTGAGGTGGAAAGAATCAATGGAGGAAATTTGGATTTTCCCAGAAATGATGCAATGGAAGAATTGCGCTAAAAGTTTTGAATCAGGCAGGAAGATAAAGGGTTTTCTCTGAAAGGGATGTCGAATGATCGAAGGAAAGGGTTTTAGGTTTTGGAGATCTTCGAGGGTTTTAATATGGGTTTGAGGCTATCAGATTCACTAATTAGGGTTTTGGGTTCTCTAAAACAACATTGGATTCTCTCTTCGGAAACTCTAAAGTAAACATACTAGGGCACATGCGATCTTCGGAGGCAACATAACAGATGTTAAATAAAATTGGGCTTTAGAGACTCTGATATTTTACTTCGGAGGTAGTATAGGCTGTCAAAGGTTTTGAAGTGGGTTATTAGAAGGTCCAAAAGGAGAGGCTCCAATATGACGTGAATTTTTTAAATTATGTTTTTGAGCATACTTCAATAGACAATGAAGAATATATAAATCATCACTTAGATGTTCTATAGAGTGCAAATTAAGCACATGGATCTAAAACACCTAGTTCTCTTCTTAACATGCTAAATCTATCTTCTGGAAGAGGCTTAGTAAAAATATCTACTAGTCAATTTTCAGTCGGCATAAATTTTAAACATATATTATGATTTTACCCATGATCTCTAATAAAATGATGCCTCATTTTATTATGATTGGTTTTGGAATGAAAAATTGGTTTCTTGGTTAGATTTATGGCACTTGTGTTGTCACATCTTATGGGTATATCAACAAAACTTAATTATTGTTTCATCTATAGGATCTGTGCACAGCAACTGCCTACTGCTACATATTCAGCTTCAATAGTAGATAGTGTAACAGATGTCTATTTCTTAGAGAACCATGATATGATCATGCTCTCTAGAAACTGACATGATCCTGAAGTACTCTTTTTATCTAGTTTATATCCAGCAAAGTTTGCATCTAAGTACCCAATCAAATTGGAATCAGAACCTTTTGGATACCATAAACTGAGGTTTAGTGTGTCTAATAGGTATCTAAAGATTCTCTTTATAGCAATAAGATGTGACTCCTTGGGATCTAACTGGAATCTAGCACATATGCAGATGCTAAACATTATATCTGGTATACTAGCAATTATATATAGTAAAGATCCTATCATGCTTCTATAGAGTTTGTTACAGACAGATTTACCTCTTTCATCCTTGTCCATTTTTATTGAAGTACTCACTAATGTTCCATATCTCTTTCCATCTTCAATGTTGAATTTCTTTAAAAGTTCTTTTGTATACTTGACTTGGTGGATAAAAATCCCTTCTTTCACTTGTTTAATTTACAATCCCAAGAAGAAGTTGAGTTCACTAATTAAGCTCATTTCAAATTCTCCCTACATTATCTTAGAAAATTCTTGGCAAAGGTTTTCATTAGTTGCTCCAAATACTATATCATCAACATAGATTTTAACTACAAGTATGTCATTCTTTGCATGCTTAATGAAGAGAGTGGTATCAACTTTACCCCTTGAAAAACCTTTTTCAATCAGAAATTTACTCTCTCATACCGAGCTCTAGGAGCCTATTTCAAACCATAGAGGGTTTTCTTGAGTTTGAAGACATAATTTGGACTATGAGGATCTTCAAACCCAAGGGTTGTTCCACATAAACTTCTTTATTAATGAAACCATTCAAGAATGCACTCTTTACATCCGTTTGATGTAGCTTGAAATTCATATGTAATGCAAATGTAAGAACATTCTAACAGCTTCAATCCTAGCAATAGAGGCATATGATTCTTCAAAATCAATAGCTTCCTCTTGACACTCCTTTGCAACTAATCTTGCCTTATTCCTCATTATAATTCTTGATTCATCCAATTTATTCCTAAAAACCCATTTAGTTCCTATAATAGATTGATGGTTTGGTCTTGGAACAAGAGTCACACATCATTTCTTTTAAATTGGTCCAATTCTTCTTGCATAGTTAAAGTCCAATTTTCATCTTTTAACTCTTGTTCTATGCAAGTTGGCTTTAATTGAGAAATGAAGGTAAAATTGCTATATATTTGGTGATAGAATGATCGAGTTCTAACTTTGTCATATATACCACCAATTATTTGGTCTTCAAGATGAGCATTCATGAACTCTTAATCTTTGGGAAGAGATGTGTTACCTTGCTCATTTTTGACCTCTATTGTGGATAGTTCAACTTTATCCATTGTCATCTCTGATAGTGGAGCTTCTACTCGTTTATCTTGTAACTTTAGTTTCTCCACACTTGTTGAAGGATTATCTATTTCATCATCAAAATCACTAGTTGTTTTCATGGAGTTAGTATACTCATCAAATTTAACATTGATAGATTTCTCTATAATCTTAAGTCTCAAGTTGTACGCTCTAAATGCCTTGCTAACAATGGAATAACCAAGAAATATTCCTTGATCATATCTACTATCAAATTTTTCTAGGTTTTTCTTGCCATTATTAAGAATAAAGCATTTACATCTGAAATTATGAAAATAAGAAATATTTGGCTACTTTCCATAATATAATTCAAATGAAGTTTCATTGAGTATGGGTCTAGCAAAGATTCTGTTAATAACATAACAAGTAGTGTTTATTGCTTCAGCCCAAAAGTACTATAGCAGATTGTATTCACTCAACATTATCCTTGCCATCTCTTGCAAGGATCTATTTTTCCTCTCTCCTACTTTACTGGGGTGTTCTTGGTGTAGAGAAAGTTTGAAGGATTTCATTATTTTCACAAAAATCAGTGAATCTATGGTTCTCAAACTCTCCATCACAATCACTCCTTATGGAAACAATATGAGAACTTCATTTATTCTATACATATTTGGTAAATACTTTAAAGAATGAAAAAACTTCATCTTTAGATGCTAAAAACATTATCCAGGTGAATCTACTATAGTCATCCCTGATGACATATGCATAATGTTTCCCTCAAAGACTTCTAGTTCTTGTTGGTCCAACTAAATCCATATGTAGCAATTGAAGGAGTTTGGTTATGTATACTTCTTTATTTGACTTTAAAGATTCTTTTACTTGCTTACCTTCCATGCAAGCATCACACAACTGATTATCAATTAGAGTTTTGGTAAGCCAACAACAAGATCCTTATTATATAGTCTTTTAATCATATTTTTGTTGACATGTCTTAACCTTCTTTTCCATAACATGGGTTCATTGTAATTCATAACAAGACACTTGACTTAGATATCAGAAAGATTAACCAAATATATATTCTCATGTCTTCTACCAAATACGATAACTAATTGAGACTTATCTAAAATTGAACAGAATTGAGATTCAAACACAAACTTATAACCTTTGTCACAAAACTGACTTATGCTTAGAAGATTGTGTTTCAATCCTTCTACTAGAAGCACATATGAGATTGTAGTAGATAGTGGTTGGCTGACCTTATTAATCACAACCACTCTACCTTTACCATTATCACCAAAGATTATTGTTCCACTAGATTTTGTTTTTAGCTCCAATAAATAGCTCCTTATTCTCTATTATGTGTCTTGAGTAACCACTATCGATATACCTATTGCTACTCTTCGTGGCTTCCAAGCACACCTGCATGGATAAGATTAAGTCTTAACTTTTAGTACTCATTTGGAAATTGGTCCAGGTAGGTTAGTCGTAGAGAACGTTGGCACCCATTGTTTCTTAGGTGCCACTATTTTAAGTAAAGAAAATTGGGTTGCATTTATTACATTATCAATTATCTTGGGAACCCAAATCATGGTCTGTTTGGGCCTAGATTTTCTTCTAAAGGTATCATTTTGTTTCTTGTGTTGCTACTATCCACCTCTTTTTCTTAAGTTTCATTCTTAACAAGATGGAAGTCAATGTCTTTTTCAAGGCATTGTTCTCAGCTTTGACTTGCTCAAGTATGCCATTGGTAGTTTGGTTACTCTTGAGTTTGGAATTTTCTTCCTTTATTTTGGAGCATTCATTTATAATTCTCTTAAGCTCATTTTTGGTCTTTGTACTTCTCTTTCAAAATCATGAAATATGAATATAATTCCACTAACATTTCTTCTTGATTTAGAGTTTCAAAATCAAAAGTTACCTGCTCTTCATGGATTGCCATGAACCTGATTCCCATATGGAATTCATCTTGATCACTCTTGTTTTGAGAAAGTTGGATAATTTGAGCTTCATGTTCTTCTTTCTCTTCACTCGCACTTTCATTTATTATGTGCTCTAGCATGTACCATGCTGCTAGAGTCTTCTTTTTCTTCTGGAATTTTCTGCTTGTTTTATTATTGTTATTATTGCTTTTGCTATTGTTCTTTTGTCAAACTATGAGTTATACTTCTTCTTTTGCTGATCATTTTGTCTCTTATCTAGTTCTGGGTAGTCAAATTTCATATGCCCAGGTTTCCCATAATTGTAGCACGTGAGTGTCTCTTTCTTTTTGTCTTTACTTCCAAAGTTATTTCTGTTGGGATTATTGTATGATTTTGATGACAACAAAACTTGTCTTCGGACTTGTTGCTAATGATGATTTTAGTCTAGGAAGCCAAAATGAAGACAAATATGCTTGGCATGAATAATCAGTATTTTAATAATTTGAATACAAGCATATTACATAAATTATTTTAGAGAATGAAGAATTCATTATGATCCGTAGTGCATTAACCTTGTTTATTATATGTTGGGTCATAGATATATCATATGCTTTATGAAGTTATCACTTTAATCTTTCATTAGAAAAATAATATGTGATTTATCCATGTTCTACAACTTGTGAAAATCATGTGGAGATAAACATATTTTGATAAGTGTGCTTCATAAAAGATACTCTTTACATGAAAAAGAAATTGTTCTTAAATACAAAATCATGATTTAAAGTACATATCCATGCTTTACAAATTATGAAAATTACATATGGATAATTATATTATGATTTACTATGAAAAATTTAATGAAAAATGTTAAGCTAACAATGTGGTAGAAGAGCAAAAATTTTCAAGTGCAGGTTCACTGCTACAGTATCAAAAAAAGTGGAAGTGGAAGACAAAGTGGATTGTCTAAGATGAAGTGAATTGCTAAAGTAGAAGACAAAGTGGATTGGCTAAAGTGGAAGACAAAGTGGAAGATGAAGTAAAGCTTCAGACAAATTAGCAGATGAAGTAATAGACAAAGTGGAAGATGAAGTTTAAATTAGTAGATGAAGTTAACAGATGATTACTACAGTAATATGCTATAGTAATTTAATACAATAGCTTGCTATAGTACAATAGACAAAATTTAAGGTGACCAGTAGATGGTGTAATAGACAAAGTGGTGCGGTGATACAGTAATCAGCTACAGTAACACTGCTATAGTACTAATAGACAGATATTCGTCTAATACTTCAGATAAATAACAGACGAAGCACTGCTACAATGATCTGCTATAGTAATCCACTACAATACCGGCAGATAAAGATATCTAATTCATCTGCTACTTACTTCAGCCAAAATAGTGCTACAATAGTCTGCTATAATACCGTGCTATAGTAACTTGTTATAGTGAAAATTTACTACTTTCAAATATTGAAAATTCAACACTCTACAACAGTTTATCTTACAACAATATTCTTTCAAGCGGTCCATGATGAGATTGCAAAATATCATATATTATTTCCTTAATACTTAGAATTTTACACTTATTTAATTCCTAAATATACTTATTATTCTTATATATTGATTCAGGAGATAAATAGAGTTGTTAAGTGCAAAAAGAAGGCAATTGGATAATTTTGGACAACTTCAGCATCAATCTATATTTTGGGCATAAATCTCTCATCCAACCTTCGATTGAGATGATTGAAGATGCTCTAGAAACACAAGAAAAAGTTCTACAACTTTCATGTTTAGAATTCTAAGAGTTAAAGACTACATGAAGGACAACTGAGAGGAGAATGTATCAAAACATGTCAAAAAGGAGTTGAAGATTACACATGGTATCACTTGTATACCAATTTTGCCATATTTAGAGAATAATTTCAAAAATTATAGATCTCAAAGTAATCTAACTAATTTAATAAGAATCATGCAATTCCAAGTTGAAATGAGGAAGTTATAATCAAAACAGTGGATGTATGTCTGGTGGACAGCAAACTGACATCATTGGTGCCTACTCATAATCAACACCACCCCACCGGAAAGCAAGATGGCGTCGGCAGCACCAACAGCTGATCAAGTTTTTAAATTTTTTTGGATTTTTGCATATTTTGGCTCTGTATAAATAGAATTTCCCTAGGGTTTTTGAGGGTTCTTTTTGCTAAGGTGTGGAGAGGACTTCTGGTGGCTTTCTACAGAGAATTTTCTCTCTTCTCTCTTTTATTTTACTTTCTTTCTGATTTCATGGCTTTGCGTGGCTAAAATTTTATTTTTGGCTTAAGGAGACAGAAGCCTCAGAATCTATCTACTATGAGATCTAATTATTTTTAATTATTTAATTTATACTTCGAGTGTTGAATGTTCTTCTTTGATTCATGATTATGGTTGTTGTGTTTAATTGCTAGGAGATCTATTAGTTTATCATTTATTGCAATCTATTACTAGATTAAATATCAAATCCATAATTGTTTTATCCCTCTAATCTATGAAGCAACGAGGGTTTGATAATTTGCTACTGTTGTAGTTATTAAATTTTAGGAAGAATATTTGACTAAATTAAATGCAACCGCATGTGCTTGTGTATTTAGCTACATCAATCTCTATAAATCTTAAGGCTACTATTAAATTAAATCTCTAACACATGTCTGAAGTTGTTTAGCAGTTAGGATTAATTGGATCATGTGTTTCTAATTGACTATGTCGAAGAAGAGATAGGAAAAATAATTCCAATGGTGAATGTTCAAAGTGTGAATTGATTTATAATTGTGTCAAGGATCAATTATGAGATTTTGATGGTGGATGTTGACTTGAACTAAGGTTTTCTTCTCTAATAGATTTCTTTCACATGATTGCTCTTATTATACTCAAAACCCTCTCATTCTTCTTCACATTGCATAAAACTAAGTTAGATACTCCTTGTGGGATCAACCCTTACTACAAATAATTTAATTGGAGCAAGGTTTTATTTTTGGTTGCCTACGATAGCACACCAAATTTTTTGTGCCATTGCCGGGGGGGGGGGGGGGGGG
>JAYJMB010043963.1:0-31427 GCA_036873735.1 Pouteria campechiana
CATATTATATTTTCATTTTTGTTATATAATTCTTGTGGATTAGTATGTTGTATACAGGATAATGGTGGTAAATTAGGAGAGACTCTGTCAGAATTTTCTCTGAATTTACCACTAGTAACGCTCCAGGAAGGAGGGGCATTACATATGTCTTGACGTTGTTAATGATTTTATATGTTTATTTATGAACATGTGATGTTCTTGATTATTGATTACTATTTTGAATAGTACTTGCCTACTTACTGAGTTGCTCGGTGTCATGCCTTCTTATTTATTTATTTTTTGGCTAACAGGCCAGGTGAAAATTTCCCAAATATGGATTGGGATTGTTAAGCAAGATTGAAGACTCTTTAATTATGGTATTTTGATTTGTAATTGGTTGTACAATTGTATTGTATTTGAAGGATTCAAATGATGTATAATAAGATATAATGACATGTCTTAATAATTTAATTATTAGTTTGTTAATGGATTTTAAGGATGTAGATTGCTATCATGATTCTATCCAGACCATGGGCTATGGATAAGTGTGTGTGTGTTTTAGAATTTATATTATGGCTATATTAATTTTGATAAATAATTGTACAGGTTAAATCCTAATAATTTGGGGGATACACTATCCATTTTTCTATAGAAATTAGTCGAGTTCCATAATGGGACTCGAGCACACCACCCTAAAAGTGGATAAATTTAGGTGAAATCCAGTGTAAAATGATAAGTCGTGCTTTGAAAGGCGGAGCATGACACTAAGTTTACTTGAGGTAGGCAACTTATATCATGTACTTGGACATATTATTTTTTCAATGATGTACTCATATTTCAAGTATATCTATCTATAATCCAAGCTTCATTAGCTAAAAGCATCATTAGCTTAAATCAAGTTTAAAACAAGTTTTGTTATCATCATAATCATAAACCTAGATCTAACATGTAGGTGATATGGGCAAGTGACTATTATATTAGCTGTGGTTAGAACCCTAGTTTCTCTCAAACCCATGTTACTATTTATCGGTAGGGGATGATATAGGGTTGTGATATCAGTTACGCTCCCAGGTGGTCAATTTATATGGACAAAATTAATTAAATTGTTGCCGAATTATTATATGAAACATGAGAGATATATTGTTGAATTTTAGTGGATTGATTTAGTACCTAGTTTTTATTTAATTTACACATGATTAGGAGTGATTAGCATGATGATCATACATGAAGATTAATGATGTAAATTAGGAAATTTATTATGATTTTTGGATTGAAATTTAATGTGATCTCTTCTAGAGCAATTTTTGTATTTTAGCCATACCTTTTTCATAAGAACTTAGAATTAGGTGATTCTTTTTTCATTATTCATATAATTTTATGGGATAAAAATTTCATGTTGAATACTATTTCTAATTCAGCTTATGTTTTGAGTCATGGGGCCCTTAAAGTGATGCCTCTTGAATTAGAAACAGTTATAGGGTGTTGGCTATAACTTTCTCATATAAACTCAAAATTTGATGATTCTTCATTCATTGGAAATATAAAAACAAAATCTATAACTTTAGTGTTGACCAGTTTTGATAAATAAGCCTTAGTTTATATTAAATTTACTTATAAGTTGATTATAGTGCAAAGAGGGATAATGGGAAATTTGAGTGTTAAATTGATGATGAAATTTGGAAGTTAACTAATGATCGAGTTGTTGTCCCATTTAAGTATGATTAAGGGTGTTTATATTTCTTTCCAATATGGTTATTTAATTGCATGAAAATTTAGTTTATATGAGATATAAATAATGTGAATTAATTAACATATATTGCTATCCAAATCTACATTAGGTTTATACGTAATTGAAGGAGTCCAATTGCTGTCCAATTAACTAAAACATTACGCATGCAAGTTGCATTCTAAATTTGCTATGCATGGGTTGCAAGATGTCCAAAATTTCTAACAATAGCGTTAACGCAAGTTGTATAGAATGAAGTTCAAGGCAACAACAAGGCATTTAATGTAAATAGCCCTCTTCTCCCCATCTCAACATGAATTCATTCCCAAAATTCTCCAATAAAAATTTTCTCCAATCAATCCAAAAAGGCAGTAAGGTTGCAATAAGATTTTCATCAAGTATTCATCAAAATCAAGTGGGCAAAACTGGTTGGAAGTGGACAGCAAAATTGTTGATTTTTCCAAGACAAAAATGTGAGTTTAATTCCATTGTTTTGATTTATTTTGATATGGTAAATCATGAGTTATAAGAGCTTTATAATGTTGGGAAGATTAATTAAGGATTTATGCAATTAGGATTACCATTGAAGATGAAATTCGTAGGCATCATTGAACCCTAGAAAAAGGGGTTGAATTGAGATATTTTGAATGAGAAATTCATGTAAAATTAAGGGAAAATAATATTAGAATGAAAAACCCTGATTAATTTCATGAAATATGTGAAATTTAGGGCTATTTACTTAGTTAAAGATGTGATGAATATAATACATGAATTTAACAATGATTTATATTTTGCATATGATACGATTGATATGAAATTACATTGACATGAAGATTAAATTGAAAATCAAGTAATTAAGGGCTATTTTACAGAGATAATAGGGAACATGTTGTGAAAAATTATTATGATTAATGTGTTTAATCATGCCAATCGTGAAGTAGAATTGTTGAGAAACTTGATTAGAATGAAGCATGTAAGAGGATTTACCGATTGAGAGTCAAATATGTAAAGTATGGGCTTGTTTTGCAAATTCCTAAAATTTTCATATTGTAAATTAAAAAACATGATAATTAGAGTGATTATTATCTTGAAAAAGGATGTGTAAAGTGTATAAAAGTTGAATTGGCGAATGCGAATGAAAACCTTAAATTTAGACTTGGCAAAAATTGATGAAAGTGAAAGGGAAATTAATTTGCATAATTGTGGCATGTAAATGATTGAATATGTTATGATGAATGTAGGGTTGTGATACTTGATTAAGAGGGTGTATTGTTGGTTACTTGTCATAAAAGAAGAAATCCACACTTTTGAAGAATTGAGGTAAGTAGATTTTTGAAATGAATTTCAAGGTATTGTTAATTGTTGTTTTGGATGCTTATTTGTTTCCATGTATGGTTGATTGGATGCTCTATGTATGATATTTCATATGGATTTTGTGAAATGAGAAATTTTGGAATAATCTTTACTTTGTGAAATTTACAAGATATTTTATGAGCATGTGGAATGATTGCATAGCATGACATGGTATGGAAATATGGGAGTTGTGTACCCCATGATGTGACATGAGTGTATGGGAGTTATGTACCCCATGACATAATAATGTTATATGGGGGTTGTGCATTCCATGGTGTGATAATGATATATGAGAGTTGAGTACCCCATGATATAGCATAGTAGGTGACCTGTTTTGTGCGTGGAAAGTATATGATTAAGCATACTTGTTATGGAACTTATTGATTGCTTATATGATGTTTGGATTGTTGATTTAGTTATTTTTATTATGGTTTTTTGTTAATCTACTTATTGATTTTTCTCAGAACTCACTCCATTGTTTTATATGTTGTTTAGATGCCAAGACAGATGATGGAGCCCAACCAAGGTTTGGTGCTCATGAAGGGTAGTAGGTGCAAAGCTCAAATAGATGGCAAAATTCTTGAAACCATAGTTGGGACTTTTTCCATTTATTTTATTATTATGGACACTCTAAATTGGATTAGACAAGTGATGTAATAAATTTATTTAGATGACTCAAGACTTACTTCAGTTATATTGAGATTGGAGTTTAGTTCTGATTTAACTGCTATTTGTTGTTACCTTGGGAATTCTAATTGACTTTGGGAAGTTGTGGGTGTGTAAGTATGTATGTGTGGGATTGAGAATGATTTGGTTGGTTATTTTGTTGATTAAAAATCTCATATTTCAGGGAAGGCTCTAGTGTTATGGTACTAGAATCCTTCGCTAGGATATTAGTGTAGCACCCTAAAATGGGGGTGCTAAAGCATTTACTAAGATATTTAGTTTTCTTCCAAAATCTACTGAGCCAAAAAGCTATTTGCATTCAAAGCTTATTCTCTGCAACAACTTAAGAGAGTCTGAAATTCTTTGTATTTATTGTAATACATTTACTTCTATTGCACTTGAATCTTGTACAAATCCAGCCAATGTAAAAGGCATGTTTCTTTGTAGGACTTTATTGTTTGGGATAGCTAGCAAAGGGCTTGCTAATTCTGTATAATTTTGTTGATGAGATTTGGAAACCAACTTGTTATATGTTTGTTAGTGAGCTTTGGAAACCGACATGTGAAAAGTTTGTTGGTGAACTTGAAACCAATGTATATAAGTTTGTAGGTGACCTTGGAAACAAATAAGTTTGTTGGTGAGCTTGTAAAACCAACAGGTGTTTAGTGGAACCTGAGTGCAGCAAGTGGGGCTGACTCAGAAAGAGGAGTAGTTACCATGTTGTGGGTTGAACTTCTATAAAAATACCTATGTAATTATGCTACGTGATTTATTCCTTATCAATTTTAGCACTTGACTTTTAATTTGGCCAGAAATTTTCAAAAGTTCAATTCACCCCTCCCCCCTCTTGAGCTACCTTAGATTGGGATCAACAACCTTGACCTCCACCTTATTGAAATTGAAACCAATGAGAAAAGGTGGACAACAACAAAGGAAACAAAATAATCATTCTGGAAGGAAACAAAAGCCTAAACAAAACATGATTTTGGTCTCTAAAAATGTTACAAAAGCAATAAATGCTATACAATCTCCAAATACCAGTTCAGTGACACCAAAGAAATTATGAGTACCAAAGTATTCTGCCACTAACCCACCTGGACTTATTCCCAAATGGGTACCAAAGAATAAAGCATAACTTGATAATGTTGGTGTGCTTGAGAACCACAAGATGCAACATGTGATATATCAATTATAGTTGCTCATTACACATGATAGGGGATAGGGAGTTAGACGTATTAGATCTTTGTGCATTATATGTTTATTATATGATCATTGTGTGATGCTCTCTGTTTGCATGCTTTTAATGTCTTTTCTATGCTGGTTAATCACATCATGTATGCTTTCAAATAATTGTGCTAAAGGGAGTGGAATTGATCCTTAATATAATTACAGTCCTAAGGCATAAGTCAAGCCTATTTGGGAAATCTCATAGTGTAAGATCTCGATATGTAATTCAAATCCTCGTTAGATCTACTATAATCACTATTTTGGCTTAGTTTCATGTTTTAGTTGTTTAGACATAGTGTTTGACTTTTGATATAGTTTTAGATTTTTTCTGAATTAATATTGGAATGTATGTAACACAACCCATATTGTATGAAAATAAAATTTTGGACTATATGAAAATTCCATCTTCTGTCCAAAATTTCTTTCTCTGTCCAAAATTTTTAAAACCCTAGAGTAGTAATGAGCACTCTTTAAAACTCCATTTCATACTGACCATCGTTCTTACTCATTGTGATTGAAATCCCTCTTTGGAAAAGGCAATTCAAGTTCTCATTGCATTCAAACTATTTTCTTCTATCTTGAATCTCTATTACTGCTTTTTCATTTCAAAATCCCTCACTCTCTGCTCAAAAGAATCCCCAAATCTATTTTTCACTTTTTAATCCAAAACCCCTTCAAATGCTAAATCATGATTGTTGCAAATTCCTAGTTTGAATGAAATAGAAGTGTCAGTGGCGCTTGTACTTGCTAAGTCAGGAAGAAGGAGAGAAAATGAAGAATAAGAGGAAGTGCCTCCATCACAGAGAAGAAGGCTGGACAACAACAACTTGATAGAGGTAATTTTCAAAAACTATGAATCAACTTACCTCAAGTATTTAGATTCTTATGAGAAGAAAAAGGTAGTAAAGGGAAGAGCATTTCATGTTAATATTTTTGGAGAAAATAGTATAAATCTGGAAGTTTGTAGATGGATCCATTGTTGGGATTATTATGATTTTGATGACAACAAAACTTACTCTATTTTGATAATAAATGAGATTAAATAACTTAGTTTTGATGATGAACAAATAAATGAGTTAAGAATTAAGGTACTAATAGGTTACTTTCCAAGTAACATAGCATTTATATATCGAAACAGATTAAGGAGTAACTACAAGTAATAAAAAATGTTAATTGTAAGATTAGTACATTAAACCTTCAAAGAAAGATAATTTAAGAGGAATGCTCAAGTACAAATTAGTCAAAAGTCCTTCAGAAATATATCAGAATCTTTTAAGAAACATGATATGAGGTTTAGAAGTATTCAAGAAATGCCTTAGAACCTCCTTAAAAGCATGTCAAAATTCCTTCAAAGATATGACATAAAGCCCAGAAGCATTTAGTAATCAGACATACTTCAGAACCCCATCAGAGATAGCTCAGAATCTCCTCATAGTTAAGGCATAGCAATATCACAGCTCAAAGGTCATGCAAAAGTTTTCTCAAACTACAGAAATACATTAGAATTTAAACAATCCACTTCAAAGGAATTCTTTGCATTTAGAAGTTATTCAGAAGAAACTTAGAAATGCATGAAAGTCTCAAAAATGTTTCTAAGACTGGTAATGATAATACAAAATTAGTCTAGTAGAAGTCTCTGAACTCAAAAATTTATTAGAAGATCTTCAGAAACAGTACGGAAGGTTATTAGAAGCAAATTCAAAAAAGACAAGAACATCAGATGTTGAATTCAATCCTCAAAATTAACTCAGAAGAAACACCTACAATCAGAATCTTATCAAAAGTAATTAAGATTGCTAACATTGTACTCAGAAGATCCTTAGAGGCTCTTTAGAGGCATCTCCAAAAAGACAAGACCCAAAGAAATATATCAGAAGCAAAATTCAAGCTTTAGAAATATGTCAAAAGTTTCTCAAAATTTCTTCAGAAGTCCAAAATAAGACCATTAACAGCAAGATCAAACTTTAGAGAATTTGAAAGTATACAGCTAAGAAAAATACTTATCTTAGAAGTTTTGAAGAACTACTTCAGAAACTCTGATAAGCAGTGGATCAAACATCAGAAGTTTTGAAGACTTAACTCAGAAGTTTGAAGCTCGATGGAATGCAAAGAGTGATAATATACTTGCCAAAAATTTGAAAAAGGTGCTAAAGGTTACAATGGCTAAATTTTCTCTCAAAGTCTATAAAGGGATGACTGAAGCAACACACAAAACATACAAAAAACATAGAAAATCATCTAATTCAAGCATTTAAAAAGAGCATTCAAGATCTTCCATCGTTCAACTCCAACTACTACAACACTACCAAAGCATTCAAAGTTAGATATGCATCATCTTCAAAGGAGTTTGATAAATCTAATCTTATTGTATATTTTATTTATTTATTTGAGCTTTAATTTTTGTACAAGTTTGCCTAAGTAAGAGGCATTAATTTATACATTTAGAATACCAATGAGTTAGTTAGTGAGATCTAAAAAGCAACATTTTGTAAATTTTTTTGGTTTGCTTGGAAAATAAGTAAGTTTATTGGTAAGCTTAGAAACCAATGTATATAAGTTTGTTCGTGAGCTTGTAAACCAATGTATAAAAGTTTTAAAACCAATAAGTTAGTTAGTGAGTTTGGAAACCAATGCGTAAAAGTTTCTAATGAGCTTTGAAAACCATAAGTTGTTTGTGAGCTTATAATACCAATAAGTGTTTAGTGAAACCTGAGATCAGTAGAGGAGACTAACTCAGAAAAGTGGAGTAGGAACCCAGGAAGGGCTAAACCACTATAAAAATCTTGTGCATATATGCTATAAAATTTACTTCCTTTTATTTTATGCACAACTCTCAAGTTTTTGGCCAAAATTTTTTGAAAACTCATTTCAACACCCCCCCCCCCCCGTTAAGCTACCATCCAGTGAGGGACCAACAGTATTAAGACGTAATAATATGAGTGCTTGAAAAATGAACAATTATCCTTAGAATGCACGGATGTAATCATATAATCTTCATGATGTACTTAATCTTGATTATCACTCTTTAATATGATTGAATCATATGTTTGCACTATGCTTTATTAAGTTATCATATTATGTGCTTAAATAAAGATATCTATTATCTGAGCTCCATAACATGCATCAATTATATGAGTACAAATATATTCTGATGAATTTGAAAACTAACAACGTAGCAAGTACAGGAATTTCTTAGTGCAAAATCATTATCAACTGGCTCAACCTTCTGCTACGCTTTAGAAAATTTAAATTAAAGATTGCATTCCATAAAGAAAGAAAGAAAGAAGAAGACAAAGGCTTCAAGACAAGCTACAAGGATTTTACCTTGTCTATGAAATCCAAAGAGAAATTCCCAAGGACAAATCCAAGGAAACGATAGAAACAAGCTTAGGACAAAGTCAAGGTCAAGAAACAAAAACTTTGTCTAAAAACATAACCTCAAAAAATCCTAATTGACCAAGCAAAAATTCATTTGAGACTAAGCAAGAAGGAGCAACTCAAACAGAAACTCAGACAAATAAAAATAAAGAAGCTGAGAAACTCGGAAGAACTTCATTTGATCACTAAGAAGAATTCAAGGCTCGGACAAATGCACACAAGAAGAAGGAATTTTGTCTAAGCAATGAAAGAAAAAGCATGAACTTTGTCCAACACTTTGGACAAATGTGAAATAAAAGAAGAGTTCACCCTACTTTGTTCAAATGAAGAGATGAAGAACATAAAGCAAAGTTCATCCAAGATAATCCAGTCTGACTTTGTCCATGCCTTCAAAGCTACGGATGAATTACAATGAAGAATCTTTGACTGGTGAACATGAAATTCATCCGAGACTTACTCTAAACAAATGCAGATAGAGAGAGGTCGTGACTTTGTTTGAAGCTAATTGATTTATGTAACTTGCATCAAAATGGGATCTGTGCTAATGTTTTCGATGTGTAGAATTGTCTTAGTCACCATTTTTGATAATAAATGATTTTGTAGGCTTTCTAGTTGATCAAAATAGAAGAAAGACATTTCAAATAACTTATCATCCTCTCTGTAAAAGAATGGTGATGTAGTAGCTTGGGATGAGTCATAAATAAGGTACTCCAACAGCAAAAAATTACAACAATCTTCTATATTCATTGTTGCTCTCATTACTGCATCCAATCCAACCCATTCTTCTCCAATGGTCAAATTTTGAAGAGTTATTTAAGGAGAAGAGTTGAGACAATTCAAAGGTGGTGAAGGAGTATTTTTAGTGAGCCTAAAACCTTCTACAAATCCTTCCACCCATGGCCAAGAGCTTTGACTTTCCAATTCCATTTCATGAGCTTAAACCTTCCAAATTTCTATAGCCATTTCTTTATATCATGGGAAGATCTTTTATATTATATAGAGTGGCTCAAACATCAACTCTTCCTTGGAACTTAAATGAAATACTATGTAAAAGTGTATGAGTTTTCTGGTAAACTTAAAACCAATGAGTTGGTAGTGAGCTTGGAAAAACTACATTGTATGAGTTGTTACTGAGCTTTGGAAAACCATCAAGTTTAATGGTGATCTTAGAAATCAGTGAGTTTCTTGGTGAGCTCATGAAAACTAGAAGAGTATTGGGAGCACTAGTTTATGCCCCCTAGAGTTGGATTCTAGAAGAGTGCTAAGAGCATTAGTTATGCCTCCTAGAGCAGATTTAGAAGAGTACTGGAAATACTATTGTATTTCTATTATATATGATATAATAGAACCTAAGGCATAAGGAGAGTGTGCACTTGGAAGAGTGGGGTTGGGAGGTTGCTCGAACTACTATAAAAATTATGTTATTTGTGCATGTGCTTGATTGCTCTACCTTCCTTACATTTTACTGTTTTATCATCTATCATATTATTGCATAAGCACACAAACATGCAAAGAGAGAAATTAGTTCAATAAGGGGTTAAGTGAATAATTTTTATAAACCCAATTCACCCCTCTTCTCTTAGTTAAGCCATCTTACAGAGACCAACATCCACTTCTAGGGTTGGACAAGTTTCATGAGTTGTAGGGATAAATGTTATACAAGAATGGTTAAAATCTTACTATGCAACTATAATTCTAAAATAAAGAAGTTGTCGATAGGGGATAAAGAGATAGAATCATCTCCTAAGAATATAAGGGAATATCTTGATCTTCCTATAGTTTAGAGGCAAGGAATTGAGTGACATAAAACAAGAGCACAACTATTTTTAGATTTAGCAGGAGTAGAAATTGGAGACAAAGTAAATACTCTACATACTAGCATTCTGAATTTAAATCTCCAGTTGGCCCACATCCTACTTATCAATAACATCTATCCAAAGATTGATGGCAGAGATAATATATCAGGAAGAGAAGCCAAGATTCTTTGGATACTGAAGAATGAGAAGAAAGTGTCTAGCCAAAAACATCTCAGATCATCCATTACAGGTCAAATCCATAACAAGGTTTCCTCTTCCTTATGGAATGATTTTAACTAAATTCCTAAGGAGAGTAAGAATAGACATGCCAACTGAAGAAGGAGAAGATTTTAAGAAGACAGATATAGTGAATAAACTCACATTGAAGAAAATGGGCCTCATCAAAACTTTAGATCAATGGATTTTAGAGAGGCCAAGAAAGGCTAAGCGAGATAAGAGAGCAAGAGATGATAAACATGTAAAACATGTTTCTAGGCAGGTTCTTTGAGACTTAGAAGGATGTCACATTGACTGACCTCTCCCTTATGAAGAAAAGAGAGGATGAACCAATCGAGGATTTCATCTCTCGCTGGCAAAAGGAAGCTAGCAAGTGTGAGGCGACCTTAACTTAAGAACAAAGAGTTTACCTATGTCGGAATGACATCAAGGTTGACCTTGTTGTTTTGGTGAAGGAATAAACAACTGCCTTCAAGGCACTAGCTAACGAGGCAAGTTGGAAAGAATTCCTCCTCTCCCTCACTCGAGAGAGTAAAGTCAGGGATGACAAATAGAAAGAAAGCACCTTTTAGCCCAAGAAGAAAGAAGCAGAAAAATGAAAACCAAACATATCTGCCAATACTAATAAAGCCAAAAGTAGTGGTGATGATAGACAACTAAAGAAAAGGGAGATCTCAGAGCCAAAATACCAATATTTTGATAAGGAGGTGGTACCAATTTCATTGGGGCTCATCCAGTCAGGAAATATCAAGCTACTAGAATCCTTATTCCCCACCAAAGTTAATAAAGTAAACCATCTCTTGTAATGCCATTACCATTAGGGCATCAATCACTTGATGGTTAAATGCAAGATAGTGAAGAATTATCAACCATTACATGAGGAGTGGAGTTATCACACCAAAAAAGGATGCACATGTGACATCCAACAACATATAAGTGAAAGAAATTCTCAATTTGGTGGTGCTTGAACAAGAATTTGATTACCAATTCCTTAAAATCTCTAGCCAAGAGGCACAAAAGGAAGTCATGGTCGATGACAAAAGTTAGGATCTTGTCTATCCAAAAGACATCCCAAAAGCCCATTGATGAGATACAAGGGACAAAATCATCAGATCAAACATGCAAAGCAACGAGAAAGGGAGGACCGTCTGAAGGATTTATTCTCATACCCCAAAAGAATACATTGTTAGCCATGATGGTTCCAATTATACATCATTTGGGATTACCTCCAACTCGAGAGGCTCAAATCCTTCAATAAAAAAATGGTAGGAAAAAGGAAGAGAAGAACCCACCTTAATCAAGTGTACCTAGAGCTTTATGCTTAGGGGCCATCACCATCGCTCTCGTTAGCTGCAGATGAAATAGGGGCTATACTCTAGGATAACCTACTAGATTTGGGAGCTAGGAGTAACCTAAGCCTTGGTGAAGATGATTCATTTGAATACCTAGTAAGTAATGGCTTTTTACTATCACATTGGTGAAGGTGAGGCCTCTACCAGCCATCCAAAAAAGATGCAAGAATGCTCTCGCAGGAGGCATGATCTCTAGAGGTAACATCGGCACCAAGGATTCACCTTACTCAACATCACTTATTCGCCGATCACACATCTTCTCCACTATGCTAATGAATGCTGTAGAGAGAATCTAGAGATCTTGGAAAGATGTACTAAAAATTTGAGAACTCACTTTTCCTAGAAGTGAAAAAGAACTGGTTTTAGACCAACAATTCAAGGTGCCAAAGAATGGGTCTCCTTGCAAGATATGTTCTTGCTACTCTTCCCTTCTAAAACAAAGGAAGGAATTAGGAAGTCTTAGATTAACCAGGACCAGCATTTTGGCGAGATGACTATCAATTATATCCATAAGTGGAGAAACACTGCGTGGAGTGTTCCATAATCACTCGATCACTCAGAGGAAGAAGAAGTTTATCTTTGCCTAGCAAGAAGAGCTATTTTCATCATCAAATGCTGTCTAATTTCATAGAGGCATTTGATTAAGTTAAAAAGAAGAAAATAAGGTGCAGGTGTTCATAGAATCCCATATTGCAAGAATCCTTGAATAACTACATTACATGAAGGCCTCTATTCTAACGGCAATCCCAGAAACCAAACAAGTCCATTATTTAGGGTGGCTTATGATGAAAATGTTCAAGGAAGGCTGCAAAGCTAAGTTTGGACACTTATTCCAGAATTAATCTATGGTGTGAATTGGGATGTGCCCATTTGTGCTAAAAAACATCACTCTTATGATCCAAGGCTTTAACTAAGAAAGCCAAAGGACTATAGGGACCATCACCTTGAGTCTCAACATTTAAGACTTTCTTACAAAAGTTAATTGTCAAGTCAGTAAGTCATGGTTACATCACTACCAAGTTGTGGCATCCATGACACATCAATGCTTCAAATCCTACTAGGATGGTGTGATGAGGCGCATATCAACTGATATAAAGCCATTCACAATTTCAAAGGCATTCTACTGAGAGGCCCAATGTTATGAATTGGCACCGAATGAACCAAAGTAGCCAAAAGAACTAGCCAAGCCAACTATGGATAGAAGACAATAGTCATTCATCACCAAGAGACAAGGGTCTACCTCATAAGGATCGTCACCACAAGTTGTACCTCCATAGGCAGTTCCGCTCCAAACTATTCTACCATCAGTGTCTTCATGATTTAAAATTAGGACAAGCATGTCACAAGAAGACAAGTTGAAACTCATGAAAGAGCTCGAAGTGCTCCAAATAGATGATGATGAAGATGAGTTGTTGGTTCAACATCTGCAACCATTGCAATGTCCAGTCACTCCTGCTCTAGCACCAGCTTAGTTGACCCAAAATGTGTTCAATAGGAGGGCAATCACAAATTTCTCAACTCCATAATCTTTTGCCTTCCAAGCTACAAAGTCAACACCAAGACCACCTGGAAGAGGGCATAGAAGAGGATTGGCTAGACCATCATTAGGCAGGGGGGAAACCATACCACCACTAACTAGATTTTATGAAAATCATGTTGTGAATTCCTTGCAAGCTTATACACCACCACAACCAGTGTTGGTCGAGAACACCCAATTCTAGATCAATACTCTGGGTTCAAGGAGAATAACAACTACTCCTACAATATTGTCAACTTCAGTGCCAAGCTACTCTCAAGTTGCCTCGAAGTCAACACAGTCATGGCATTTTGAGATCAATGCTGGGAACCCCAGTTAAGCAAAGTGTAACACCTAGGGTATTAAAAAGGGGGGTAAATTTTAAAATGTCTACTTAAATGATCAATTTGGGGCAACATGTATAGGATTGTATTAAGTGTACATGGATTTCTGTGAAATTTTAAATATGGATGATTTAATGAAATTATTTTTGAGTCATTTAAGGGAATAAATTATGTGTTTTAATTTTACAACTATGAGAGAAGTGTTATGATTAAAAATATAATGAGAAAGGAATGGAATAAAAGGGAGAAAAACAAAGACAAATTGAATGAAAAAAGGCCAGTAAGGCTCGTGTCGTGCCATGGAATTGAGGTCGCAGTGCTGAAAAGCAATGGAGGTGGTTTGGTGGATAACAAATTGGACGCCGTAGAGCCCAATTCCATGTTGCGGTGTTCACCAATGGGACAAAGTCGGTGGTCCAAATTTTCACCTCATTACATTTTATTTTTACTCCATTCTATTTCTTTGTTACTCCATTCCCAAATCCCATGGTTTCCACCCCTTTTTTATGTCATTTTAGCTAGGAAATTACTTGTTTAGAAATGAAAACCCATTGATATTGCATGCAAACCTAAGTTTTCATAGTTTTGATGGTGAAAGGAGGAAGAAGAAGCCATTTGGCTACAATCCATGGAGGATTTTGAGGATTCAATGCTGAATCATTGTGCTAGGGAGGAAGCCACATGTAAATTCGAAGGTAAGCTCTTTTTCCCCATTTAATTTGATAATTTGCTCTATTAGGGTTTGTGAATAGTAACTTTTGGGGGAAGATGATGGAATTTTATTGTAGAATCATGGGGGAAATGGTTAATTAGTGAATTATAGTGTTTTAAGGTGAATTGGACACGAAGATTATGATTCATGCTAAGTTAGGGTTTCATGAATAGTAAAATTTGGGCAATTTTAGGGTCTATGTGAAATAGCCAAGGGAAAAATGATTAATTCATAGATTTTATTAGTAAAGAACTTGTTTAAGAGTGAAAAAGCTGATTTAGACCATGACTTAAGTAAAAGCTAAAAAAGGTTTTTTATGTATATAGTGGCTAAGCAATTAATTGTGAAAGTTAATGACTTAATCAACTTATTCTCATGGTTAATTATACATTAATTGTGTTATATGTGGGTGAAGATGAAATTCCCTCGGTATGTTGTATAGAATGGTTATAATTTAAGTTATGTATATAGAATATGTTTGATGAAATACACCATGGAACAATAAAGTATGTGGAAAGGGTTTGATTCTAACCCTAAGGCCCTAATGGAATGGAATGGGAATTGGTTTATTTGGAATGTAGTGAAAAGGGTTGTTTAAATATGACTTGTCTAATGTTAAGAATGCAAATAATCTACTCGAGTATTATGGAAATGGATAGATAAGTTATGCCTAGTAAATGTATGATGAAAAGTTCAATGAGAAATATATAAATTGAATTTTTGTATATGCTATATGTGTAGGATCATTGAAGTATGGATAAGAGACTATAAAGCTTGAGAAGTTATGGAATCTTAAAGAGGTAATACTGAATGGGGATATGGAATATCCCATTTGTTTGTATTAGGGCATGTATATTTTGGTTGGGGATGGTGGAAATCCCAAGAATTGTTATTTGATAAAAGTAAGCATGTGTGAAATAGTGGAGATCATGGGTGTCCCTTGATTATGACTTAAATGACTATGTGACTACGTGAATGTGACGGGATAAGAGACATCCCATGATTGAGTTAATATGTATTTGTAGTACATATATGAATGATGGAGTTAGTGTGTATTCCCCTAATTCTATTTATAAAATGTGTGAAATGATGGAATATGAAGCATTACAAGTTACATAACTGACAGTATAGTAAGATCCTATGCCTAAATGGCACAATTATAATTTCTAGTGCCTATATGGCAGAATATGATAATGAGTACTTTGTATACAAGAAATAGATATCATTTGTGGTGTGTGACTACGTCGGAATGCATTGTTTTGGAATAATGAGGATTATGGTCCTCATAGTATAATTGTATTCGAATGTTTATTGGATTAATGATTGAACCTCATAGCTATGTATTGAGGATGTGGTTTCTTGTTAGAGGTTATTCATGTTCTAGATTAAAATAAGCTATTTTGAATTGATTATTGATTTCTTTTATTTTAGCCTACTTACTAAGTTGCTCGAACTCACCTTCTTATTCTTATTTTTTAGTTGATAGGCTAAGTGATGAATAAGAGTAGAAGACCTTTTAATGGTATGATAGAATGTAGGGATTAGAATCCCATTGGGTATTTGTATAATGGTAATGTCATCATGTAATTGTATGATTGTAGAAAATAAGACTTCAATTGCTGTAAAAATGATATGTAAGGGCATGTCAAAGAAAATTATGTATAATATGTAATTATAAATGGATCTGTATGATCTTAGTGAGGTGAATTGCTATCATGATTGGTTTTAGTCTTAGGTAGAAAACTGTAGGTATGGACGTATGTTAGGGTTTGTATTAGAATTTTGTAATTTTTGAGATTTTATTATATATGATTAATGTATGCCGAGTTTAGATCCATATAATTTAGGGAAGACTCTACCAAAATTTTGGTAAAAATTTCCCTTCAAAATAGGATAATTATAAAAGAATGGTGAAACGTAGAAGCCCCTAGGTGGTGTGTTACATAAAGCAAGAAACATCCTCCAATCTGAGCACCAAAAGTAGTAGATAGGAAATTAGAGGAGGACAATTGCAATCCATGTTGGTCGAGTACAATTGACCATTGACTCTATTTGCTGAGTTAGAAATCATAGAAGGGAGAGAACACGAACCTCAGTCCTCAACAGAAAAAGGAAAACTAGTATTGAAGGAGATGGGTTTGCCCTATGAGCAATGTCGTACTTCTGACTCTTGTCCAAGAAATTCCTATCTGCTAAAAATTTATAAAAATTCAGCAAGGGATGTAGAAAAATGATCGACTTTCTTGGCCTAATGAACCTTCTATGTGAGTAATGGGTCTACTTATCCAAGTTCTAATTAAAGAAAAATTAAAGGGACTTCGGTATCTAGGAGATCAAACAGGTCTTGGTGCAAACAAAGATATTGACATGGATAGTAATAAGGAGTATACCTCAAATTGCTCCTATGTGAGTATTAGGTCGATTACCGGTCCCACAATGTGGGATTGTCAGTAAGTTCCTATTGAGTTTGAGACATCAAAGACATCAATTGCCTAAACAATAGTTGCATATTTCTATTTGGTTTCAACCTCCACCATGCCTCAATAGAAGGGGAAGAGTCTTAGTTTGATGAGAAAGAATTACAAGCAAATTCGAAGGGACCTAATGATATAGATGATAAAGAAGTCATCGATGACCCATCAATTGCCGAATCAGAGTCAAAAATGGTGAGTAAGACTCATGATGATAATGCACATGAGTCTGATAATGAGCCAAACCCTAACTATTCAGAACAAGAAGAAGACAACGACTCCGATTCTTCCTTAGAAAAAATAACTAGTGGTACAGCTCCGCTGGGGTTATAAGAAGCTAGACAACCAACAATCAATGAACTTGAAGAGTTTAACTTGGGTACAGAAGAAGACAAGCATCCTATCTTCATTGCCAAATCTTTACCTAAATAGGAAAAGCAATCACTGATGGATCTTCTAAAGGAATTCAAATATGTCTTTGTATGGACATACTCTAAAATGCCTGGGTTAGATCCCAATATTGCAATCCATTCTCAACATATTTCGTAAAGTAAGAGTTTAGTAAAGTAAGCACCAAGGAGGTTTAGACTTGACTTAGAGCAACAAATCATTAATGAGATCAACAAATTGCTAGAAGCCAACTTTATCTTGAGAAATTAAGTTCCTGAGATGGATCTCCAGCATTGTTCCAGTTAAGAAAAAAAATGAATGAATCCAATTTTGTGTTGATTTTCATCATTTCAATGAAGCCTATTAGAAGGATAAATTCAAATTACTACACATGAAATTCCTTATCGACAACATATTGCTTTATGACACATTCTCATTCATAAATGACTACTCTATCTACAACTAAATCAAGATGGCATTATTAGATGAAGCATCCACTGCATTTGGCACTCTAATGGGTATTTTTTGCTATAAGGTTATGCCATTTGGATTAAAGAATGCTAGAGCAACTTATCAAAGAACTACGTAAGTTATCTTTCATGACATGCTTCATAAATATGTTGAATGCTATGTCAATGACTTAGTGTTAAGATCCAACGATCATGACCAACATTATGAGGATCTATGCACTATCTTTGTATGACTTAGAAATATCTTTGTACGGCTAAGAAAAAACAAGCTGCTCATGAGCCCGTTCAAATGTGCATTTAAAGTTGGGTCTGGCAAGTTCTTGGGATATATTGTCCATCATTGATATGCCTCCCCTAAGGAACATAGATGATCTAAGAGCTTGGTGGGAAGATGTCAACCATTTCACCACCTACTTAAGAAGGATGTGGCCTTTATTTAGGATAAAGCTTGACAGAAAGCCTTCAATACCATCTAAGAATTGCTTTGTAATCCCCCTTGTCTTGGTCGCACTAGCTTAGGGCAAACCCCTTATTTTATACATCTTCATGATTGAACAATCGCTAGGGGTATTGCTGATAAGATCATATTTTATCATGTTAAAATACCTAAATTCACCTATTTTGGATCCTCAATTGATATAAGTTCATTGGCTTTGTTATATATTGCACTTAATGGAGTTAGTTTCTATTTTAGGTGATAAAACTTTGAAGATAACAAAAGGTGTTACTTTAAGGCAATTTTCAGTACATTTTGAAATTAATTTAGGAAAAATGTTCAATAGGGAAGTTTATCCCTTCTAATTACCCATATAATGAATCAATAATCACAACATTTGGATATTATATGTGGAAATTATGGCCAAAATACTATAACTATCCCAAACTTCGGACTCATAGAATTTGACAACGGCATCACTTGTATTCAATTTTTGACAAATATTGAGGCTAATTTAGAAAATTTGTTTAACATAAAAGTTGTATCTCTTGAAGTTATCCCTTGGAGTTATCTTTCCAACTCAAAGTGATTCCAACATCTTATGATAAAGATATTCTCAAAATAGTAGATATTGCTCCTGGACATTGTGGACAATGACTTTCTGAGTCGCCGACTCAGAAAGTGGAGCTATGGTGCTAGTGCGTTTGGAAGTGCAAAAACTTAATATTTTGGGTATTTTACATATTTTATGTGCAAGACCACTTTGGGAATCCATATGGAGGTGCGAAAACCCCAAATTGGGTTATTTAAAGAGGAGAAAACATAGAAACATGGGACTTTTTGCAAGGAGACAAGAGAGAAGAGCTTTGGAGCAAGGAAGCTCATTGGAGAAAGCTACTACAACTTGAATGTTTTATTTTCTTTCTATTTAGTTCATCTATTATTATTGAAATCAATAATTAAATTTAGATTATGATGTTATTTATCAATTGCTTAGTTTGTTTTAATTCAATTATGATGTTCTAAATGTCTTTTATCTAGGGTTAGATGGATTCTAGTAATGAATCTTGTATTGATATTTAATTTTTGAGTTTTATTATCTTCTTCTTCATTGTTTCTTCTTTTCTATGCTTAATGCATGCATATGCTTAGCTACCATATGCATGAACTGAGATTTTTAATTCATACTCGAGAAAGATGAATTAGGGATAGACTCCTTCATTGAAGAACATATGATGTAATGAAGTCTAGAGATAGCCATTGTATATGTGTAATCCATGTGAGTATAACCTTGCAAGTGCATATATTACACATGGATGCCTAAGCTTAATGGGTTTATTGATTTGGATTTGCATGGCAATATAGTAGATCACTTCAATAGGCACACCTATCATAGCACTTGAGAATGGGTGTTAGATACTTTAGTACATCCGATTGACAATGAGATGAATGATAATTTACTCAATGTAATTCATTAATACAATTGGATTTGCTGGGTGAAGTTGAATCCCAATATATTTCATCCATCGATCTTTTTTCTTTTACTCTTGTAACTTGTTGGTTTCACTATTTTGTTTAGATTTAGTTTTCATAACAATTACTACAATTCATTTAATCAAATAATACTAATTTGATACAAGTTTGATTTTAGTGTGTAATAACATACTTCCTTGTGGGAACGATACTCAAATCATCTCATCTATATTACTTGTGACTGTGTATACTTGCACGAGACCCAACAATTGATCATGTAAGAAAATAAGAGAGTAAGAAGCAAGCATTGTACTACTTAGTCGTTGGTTAATCAATGCATAATATAATTATTTTCCAATCGAAAAGATATGCCTTACATTAGTGTTTGCAGCCCAAAAGTTAAGGCATTATTTCCTAGCCAATGAGGTCTAGTTAATTTCTAAGATAGATCCACTCAAGTTCTTGATTACTCACCCCATGCTATTGGGACAATTAGCAAAGTGGTCATTATTATTTTAAGAATTTGACATCACCTTTATCTTATGAAAAGCAATCAAGGGACAAGTTCTGGCCGACTTCTTATTAGCACACCCAGTTGATGGAGAAGTCATTGTGTAAGAAGACTTGCCAGATAAGGAAGTGTTCATTGCCCACATAAACATTCCCTAGCAAATATACTTCGATGGTGCTACTAAAATCATCAATGCTAGCATTGCAATTGTCTTTATTTCATCACAGAAATATATCCTCTCATACTTCTACTTGGGAAGGAATTATACCAACAATGAAGAAGAGTATGAGGTACTAGTCTTAGGACTTCAAATTGTCCTCAACTTCTAGATTACGAAACTGGACATCTTTGGTGATTCAGAATTGGTGGTCCAACAATTAACCATTGAATATAAAGTTTGCCAGACCAGTTTATGCCGATATTACAATATCGGAGGGCTATTGGACTAACTTTTTCAAGTCAGTATCGAGCATGTTGCAAGGACTAAGAACACTATTACTGATGCTTTAGCTAATTTGGCAACTATTTTAGCTGTTGTTGGAGGCCAAGAATTCGTTGTCAAAGTTGGGCAAAGAAGTTTCATTCCTGACTCGTATGATGGAGAGAGTACTAGGTGAGTGGAATGCATAGCTTGCATGGAATTGACAACAGATGATTGGCGAACACTATACATTGATTACTTACAGTATGGGATCCTCCTAGAAAATTAACATGAAAGGTTAGCTCTAAGGAAAAGAGCTACTTGATATGTGTATTATAATAATAAACTCTATCACCAAGCATATGATGGACTCTGGCTCTGATGTTTGAATGGAGAAAAGATTCAATAAGCGCTCATGCAAGCACACTCTAATGAATGCTGTGGACATCCATATGGCTAAAGATTATACAAATAAATCAAATATCTAGGTTATTACTGGCCTCCCATGGTCTCAAACTCGCTCCAATTTGCTAAATTATGTCTCCAATGTCTGTTTCATGGGGATATTCGGCAAGTACCACCTTCAGAGTTGGTACCTGCAAGCATTTCTTGGCCATTTGCATGGTGAGGATTCAACCTCATTGGTCCAATCGACCCTTCATCTTCCAAGGGACATGCTTATATCCTAGCAGTAATAGATGACTTCTCTAAATGGGTGAAAGATGACTCATATAAAAATGTTATAGCTAAAGAAGTAATTGATTTCATCAAGTTTAAGATTATGTATTAGTATGGTATCCCACACTAGATCACATCAGAGAATGGTACTCCGTTCAATAATGAAGAAATGGAAAGGTTTAGCCAAAAATAAGGCATCTGACATGTGCTTTCCAAGCCATGTCATCCACAAGGTAATAGTCAAGTAGAAGCATTTAAGAAGGTAATCCTAAGAATAATGAAGAGAATAGAAGATAAGAACAAGCAGGACTTGCATCTCAAATTACTAGAGGCGCTTTGGGCTTATATCACCAATCACTGCATAACAACTAATACAACTCTATACTCTTGCATGTTTAGAGTAGACATGGTCTTGCCCTTGGAAGTACAATTGTCATCGCCAAGAATTGCAATGGACTTAGGGTTGACAACGGATCAATAAGCCAAGTTGCAGTTTAAGAACTTGATGCTTTAGATGAAAAGTGATTACAAGCTAAGCAAAAGATTGAGTTATACCAAGCCCGCATGGCCAAGGTATCCAATTGATTACTTAAGCACTAAGATTTTTGCCCAGGTGATTTAGTTCTCAAGTTAATAACTAAATTAATGGATGGTGGCACGTTTGAGCCTAAATTAGAAGGACCCTATATTCTACAAGAAGCTTATACTAATGACTCATACCAAATTGCAAACAGTAATGGTATAGGAGACTTCCTATTTGTGGGTGTTTCCTAAAGTGTTACTGTGTATAAGTCAGAATAGAGCAAATGTTGGCGGCATTTTCTCCCCCTTCCTAACTCTTACAAGTGTTTCTCAAATAACTTGATCTAGATGCAAAATTCAAATCATTACTATGCATGAAGTTAAAAAAAAAACATGTCGAGAAGCCAAATGTCATGAGAAAAAGTACTAAAATGACATATTCATTGACATATGAAATTTTCATATACAGAAGAAGTTTACAAATGAGTTAAAGCGGTCAAAATAGACTTCTTCAAATGGTCAAACTACTCCCCTACCGTCTTGATTGCTTGAGCAGCTTCTGGGCTTACAACCAAGGATGGCTTCAATTTTGATAAAGTCTCCTCGGCTGCTGTCACTTCCTATTCAGAGGTAGCTACTTCCCCTTTCAAATGATGGATAATCTCTAGGCTTTAGCCTCCTCTTTCTCCTTAGAGGCAACAAGAGATTCTTTGAAAGATATGTGATGACTCATTTCCCAGAACTCCTTCAAAAGAGATTTCTAGCAATCTTTGCTAATTTTTAGCTCTTCTCTCAAAGAGGTTAAGTCTACTTGGAGGCAGAAAAGGTGCTCCAATGCTATACTCATGGTTGATGACTTCTTATTAGCCCTAGCCTGCATACCTTGAAGTTTAACTTCCTTAGTAGCAATGGCCTCAATGGGGTTTTGAGATAGCATCTAGCTTAGCCTATGCCTACGCTTGCTGAAAAGACTCTAGTTGCTCAAAAATGACTGATAAATAAGAGATGTAACCATCCATCCTTGCTATGCCTTCAGCATGGAACAAAAAGTTATCTCTTAACATTGTAATTACATCAGAGGAAGATGCTCTTCATAGTGATCTAGCAACATCGAAGTAAAAAGATTTCACTTTATCCTCTAAACTCTCTTGCCGAGCTTTACTAAACTCCTTTGTGGCCTTGATGCAGGTGGATGATAACATTTGAAAGAAGTCCTCACCAGGCAAAGCATTGAAGTATGATGTTAACACTTTAGGTGCCTCTTTATCTGGCTCATGGATGTTATCATCAACCTCGATATACTGAGATACCTCTAGGCAGAGGGGGAGGCTTCATTTGTAGCATGGTGACCCTTAATATTAGGAATAGCTGGATCACCTATTTGCGACATATTATCTTTATAAGCAGTAGTAGCAACTATACCCTCCAATCTCCTCTCTAATCAAAGGTTCCTCCAGATGACAAAGACATGAAGATAATGAAGAAAGCAAGGAAGGACAATCAACAAATAGAAGAATGGCTTCGTAGAGATTAAAGGGATTTTGTGATGATTCCCTTTGGTCTTTTGCTAATATATCGATTGCAATGTTAATCATCATAAGAGCCATCACCAACTAGTCAGCATGGGGTTCCACAAGAATCTCTTAAGGAGCAGTGGCTTTAGTTCCTTGTCTCATCTTGGCAAACCTTACAATGTTGGGCACACTCTCAATGCTCAAAACATGCCAACTCTATCCATGAGAACGATCACACCAGTGTGACCATTTCTTTTTAATCAACCAAGAGGGGACCCTACAGAGGCAGAAGGATCACCCCTTGCTTCTTAGGTTGCTTTGCCTCAGTAATCGCCCAACATAAATGTTCACGCATAGCAATTTGGTGCAAATGTGCATGCACAACCATACCAGATGAGCTTGGATCCGATGCCCTAATTTAATGAAATGATGAATGATTGGATGGTCCAAAGAAAGATAAACTTGCCTTCTCAAGTACAAAAAATATATCATCAACCCTATCCATTGGAGATAGAGAATGAGTTATTCCTATCGGGCTTCCAAATGATGGACTTCGACACATTTGATGGAACAGATGATCCTTAGCACCATCTTACTCTTTTCAACCTTAAGATGGGAAATTATGTTGTCTTTCACAATCTGTGCTTAAGATTATTCAGTTTCTCTCTCAAGGGACTTGCATTCTAGTGGTATCTGACACTACTAGTGGGATCAATAAAGACCTGGAATGATATGCAAAATCTGTTCCTTGATAGGTTTTTTATGACCAAGAAGGATGTCATGTTGGTTGACCTCTCCCTTATGGAGCAATGAGAGGATGAACCGGTGAAAGAATTCAAATATGAGGTAAGTCTAACTGAGGAACAAAGAATTTATATATTTCAACACAGCATCAAGGTAGATCTTGCTATTTTCGTAAATGAGCAAATAACCACTTCTAAGGCACTGGCTAATTAGGTAAGTCAAAAGGAACACCTCCTCTCTCTCATTGGGAAGAGTAAGGTCAGAGATGATAAATAGAACTTACCTTTAGGCTAAAGAAAAAAGAAATGAAAAAAGGGAAATCAAACACTTCTGTCAATACCACTGAAACCAAAAGTAGTGGTAATGATAGACAACAAAAGAAGAGGGAGATCCTAGTGTTGAAATATCAATATTCTGATTGGCAACATCTAGCTACCAAAACCCTTATTCTCAGCCAAAGTGGATAAAGTAAACTATCCCTTATATTGTCATTACCATTAGGTCATCAATCACCCAACGGTTAATTGTAAGGTGGCAAGGTGAATTATCAACAATTTCATGAAGAATGGAGTCATCACACCAAAAAAGGATGCACAAGTGACATCCAACAATATATCGATGAAAGAAGTTCTAGATTTGGTAGTCCTTAAACAAGAATTTAATCACCAATCTCCTTATACCTTTGACTAAGAGGTGCAAAAGGAAGTCATGGATGATGATGAAAGCTAGGATTTTGTCTATCCAAATAGTATCCAAAAGTCCCGTTGATGGTTCCAATCAAAATACACCAAAATAATACACTATTGGCCATCATGGTTCCAAACCACAAATCATCAAGGATTACTTCCAATTGGAAAGACTCAAATTTTTCTATAAGGGAATGGTGGGAAAAAAGGAGAAAAACTCACCTTAATTAAGGTTGCCTAGAACCCTACACTCGGGGGCCGTCACCATCACCATCATCAACTGTAGACAAAGTATGGGTGACATTTTGGAATAATTTACCAGATCCTAGAGCTGGGAGTAACCTAAAACTTGATCAAAATGATTCATTTGAATACCTAGTAGTGGCTTCTTATTTCAACATTGGCGAAGGTGAGGCCTCCACAAGCTAGCCAAATAAGAAGTAGGAATGCTCATGTAGGAGGCATGATCATCAAAGGAAACACCAGCACCAAGGATTCACCTTATTCAATGTTGGTGATTCACCGATCATACATCTCCTCCACTATGCTAATGAATGCTGTGGAGAAAATCCAGATCTTGGTAAGATGTACCAGAATTTTGAGAATTCACTCCCCTTAGAAGTGAAGAAGCATTGGTTCTAGACTCCAGCAGTTCAAGGTGCCAAAGAATGGGTCCTTTTTCAAGATATGTTCTTGCTACGCTTCCTTTCCAAAAGAAATGAAGGAATCAGAAAATCTCTCATTAATTGAGACCAACATTTTAGCAAGAGGATAGCCGATTATGTCCATAAGTGGAGAGATGCCACTCTGAGTGATCCATAATCACTCCACCACCTAGAGGCTAAAGAAGTTAATCTTTGCCTAGTAAGAAGAGGGTATTTTCATCGTTGAATGCCATCTAACTTCATAGAGGCATTTGATCAAGTTGAAAAGAAGAAGATGAAGGTAATGGATGACCCTCCAATGGAGCAAGTATTTATAGAATCATATTTTGCACAAATTCTTAAATATCTACATTACATGAAGGCCCCTATTCTAACGACAATCCAAAAAATCAAGCAAGTCTGTTAATTAGGTTGGCCCATAATGAAGATGTTCAAAGAAGGCCACAAAGCCACATTTAGTCACTTGTTATAGTAACAAGCTCTAGTACGAATGATGCCGCAAAATGAGGCTTATTCAATCATAGGCTTTCCATGTTTGCTTGCTAGCAATAGCTATGCCACATTACTAGTAGAATCAATCAAATCTTGGGAGATATTAGTTGAAGCATTCATGCACAAATTCCATGAATACACTTTCCAGTTCTCCAAGGGACAAGTGCGAGGAATTCATTATCTCAAAGGGGAACATCTTTATGGTTTCACCTTGAGATGGTGTAATGCTTATCTTTTTTTCCTTGTGATGCGAGAAGAGAGGCTCATAGTTTGGGAATGTATTGTCATATTGGGTAAGGCTTTTCCACTACCTAAAAATGTCCCCACTTCATTTCCTGATTACTTAGGTTGCTAACCCAAGAGCCATCAGAACCTATGGAGGTATCTTGCAATAAGAATAATGTCATGCCAGATGAAGAGAATGCTCCACAAGAAGCATTCAAATCACCTGAAACAATGACCTTTTTAAATTGAGGATAAATATGGCCTAGGATAAAGGGAAAGCTCCAATGCAAGAAGAACTACTACCTGGAGTTCATTATCCTCAGTCTAAGAAAAGGAAGCTCCTGAGTTCATGAATAAGCCAGAGTATGATGTTGTTGCTCACTTATGCAAAATCCCTGCAAGACTGAGTATATATGATGCATTGCAACTCTCTAAGGAGTCTCGACAAGCACTCATTAAAACGCTAGTAGATGAGTCCATAAAAGACATACTTGGCAAAGGTTACTACCATAATTGAATGCAACCAGACAACCACTTTTACAGATGATGACTTGTTGTTTGGAAACACAAACCATAATTGTCTATTGTTTGTTAGTGGCGACCTAGCAGAAGAAAGGATTAACTGCATTATACTAGATATGAGATTTGTAGTGAATACACTTCAACTAAAGGTGTTGAAGCAAATTGGGATGTGTTCATCTGTGCTCAAAAGCACCACCCTTGTAATCCAAAGCTTCAACCAAGAAAGCCAAAGAATTATGGGACCATCACTTTGAGTTTTGACATTTAAGGGTTCCTTACAAAGGTTAATTACCATGTCATCAATGCACCGATGTCCTATAATCTGTTGATCGGTAGGTTGTAGTTACATCGTTATCAAGTTGTAGCATGCATAGTATATTAGTGATTTTAGTTCTATAAGGACAATATGATGAGGAGCATATTGGTTGATATATAGACATTCACAATCTCAAAAGCCTTCTACTCAGAAGCTCAATATTATGAGCTGACATCGAGCAAACTAGAGCAGCCAAAAGAATTGGCCAAGCTGACTGTGGATAGAAAACAACTAGCTTTTGTCACCAAAAGATAAGAGTCCACATCATAGGGACCATCATTACAAGTTGTACCTCCATAGGTAGTCTCATTCCGAGTAATTTTACCACTAATGTCTTCACACTTTGAAATTGCCACAAGCATGTAGCAAGAATACAAGTTAAAGTTCATGAAAGAGCTGGAAGTGCTTGATGAGTTCATAATCCACCATGTTTTAATTCTTAAATTCACATGTTTTGGATCTTCATTTGACATTATTTTACCATATTATAATTACATTTGATGAAATACTACATTTAATGGAGTTAATTGGTTTTTTAGATATCAAAACATCTGTAAAAGGAGCAGAATGTGAAACAAGCACCACTTCAAGGATGTTTTTGATACATATGTAGATGAAGTTAGCAAACATTGTCAACAGAACAGTTGAAGCCCTTGAAGTTAACTATCCAATAAATCAAGAACCACACATTTTGAATATGAAATGTAGACATTGTGTCCAAAACACTATAACTTTATCAGAATTTAGATTTGTTGAATATGATAAAGGTCTCGTTTGTATCCAATTTTTCATATATATTCAGGCATATTTTGAGGAAGTGATAAACATGAAAGTTGTAGATCTTAGAATTATATTTCTAAACCATTAAGAATCACATGATTTAGATAATGTATGAGAAATATATATACAAAATAGTATACACTACTTTTGTGTCAGGTGGGCAAAGAATTTGGTGCCGCGACTCCAATTATGGGGCCGTGGTGCTGACTCTTGTGAATAGTGTTATGTGAGATTTTTTCTCAAGTTTTTGTAGAGTCCCATACTGTGGCTTAACCTAAGAGGGAGGGGTAAATTGGGTATATAAAAATTCATTGTTTAACCCCTATTGAAAAATTTTCCTCTTTTCATGATTGTGTGTGGTGCATTATAAGATAGATAATAAAAATAGTAAAATGCATGAAAGATAAAACAAGCAAGAAAATACACACACAAACAACATAATTTTTATAGTGGCTTAGGAACCCCATCCCTACACCCACTCTTCTAAGAGCACACACTCATTATACCCTGGGTTCTACTATATCCCATATAATGGAAATACAACAGTGCTCCCAACACTCTTCTAGATTTCAGCTCTAGAGGGCATAAATAGTGTTCATAATACTCTTCTAAATTCGAAATCTAGGAGTATAAACATAGTGCTCTTAGCACTCTTCTTGTTTTTATGAGCTCAATAGGAAACTCACTAGTTTTGAAGATCATTAGCAAACTTGTTAGTTTTCTAGAGTTCACTAACAACTCTCTGGTTTCAAGTTTACTAGAAAACTTAAAGACTTTTACATAGTGTTTCTCTCAAGCACAGGAGAAGAGTTGATCTCTTTTATAGTTCTAATAAAATATAAAGATCTTTCCAAAATGTAACCTAATGGCCAGAAGGATATGAAGTTTAAGCTCATAAAAGATAGATGATGGTTTAAGCTCTTGGTCATGGGTGGAAGGATTTGGATAAGGTTAAGCGTATCTGAAAGGTATTCCTTCACACACTTTCAATCATTCCAGCTTATCTTCTTAAATAACTTCTTTATATTTTTGGTTGTTAGAGAAGATGGATTCTGTTGAATATAGAAATGAGAGCAGCAATGAATGAATAAGACTGTTGGGATTTTTTGCCATTGAAGTCAGGGCCTTTCAGATTTGTCTTGAGCTGCTACATCGTCATTCTTTTATGGAGAGTAAGATAAGCTGTTGCTAAATGTCTTTTCTTATTTTGACTTGACATAGCTTGAAAACTTGTAGCTCCACTTGTTGCCAAAAATGGTGACTATAACAAGTCTACATGATGAAAACACAGATGCAGATACCATTTAGATGTAAGTCACATGAATCATTTTTCCTTTTGACAAGTCATGGCCTCGCTCTATCTGCATTTACCTATCATAAGCTGCAAATGGATTCTTTCATTAGTTTATCTATTAGTTGATCCTTTGTAAGAATGATTTCTCTATATCAGTAGCAAACAAACTTTGAATGGAGCAGATGAATTCAAACTGATCGATAGACAAATTCTGCTTTGTTTGTATGAATTCCTCCAGGAGATTTGTCTGTCAGTCAATTCTTCATGCATATGCTTTGTCTATTGTAAGTAAAAGATGAACTTTGGGTGGTGCAAATAAAGTTGAATTAGTTGATATACAAACTCTCATGAACTGACGAAGTGTGATGTTTTTCTTTTGTTCCATATTTGTCTGTTGAAGGTGATAGATGAATTCTGCTTTGTCTTTCTCTAATAGGAAAAGTATAATATTCGTATAATGTAAGTGATAGATGAATTCTGCTCTACTTTGTCTTAGAAGAATTACCCTGCACATCGCATGTAGATTTTTCTGTAGTAAGTTGTAGACGAATGTCCCTTTGTTTGTTGAAATTCCTTTTGTCCAAGCAACTACTTTGTCTATGCAACTTCATCTATTGCTCATTGTCCAGCTTCTACTTCATCTTTAACTTTGTCTAATGCTTTCTTTCTAGTAAGTAACAGACAAATTTGATCTGTAGATGAAGTAGAGTTTCTCATTTGTTTTGCATTCTTTGAGCATCAAAAGGAGTTTGTTTCTACAATTTTGATTTGTCTATGTTGACTCAGCTTGAATTGCACTCCTTTGTCTATTCATCTTGCCTTTTTGTCCTTAGATGAATCCATTCTTCTAACTTTGTTGGTCAAACAAAGTTTTCTTCACTTTGTGCATGATTTTTTGGGTGGCTATTCCTTCTTGCTTCATTTCTCTGAGTGTTTAATGAGATTGCTTCTTCTTACTTTGTCTCAGACAAATCTTGTTTGGTCAGTGTAGATGGTTTAAATTTCTCAAACAATTTTATGCTCTTTGACTACAGCTTCATCTTGAATTGCTTCTATCTTGCATTTTTCAATGGAAGTTTCTATCTGAGGTTAACAAACAAGGCAAGCTCATTGTATTGTATTTTCAAAGCCTTATTTTTCTCTCATTATTTCTGTCCGTTAAAGCTTTCTCTTAGACAATGCAAACTCTCTTGTTGCTTGTCTTCAAAGTCTCTACTTTCTTCTTCTTCTTTTTCTTTTTCTTCTATAAGTTTTAGCAGTTTAATTCCTTTGGAACGTAGTAGATAGTTGTGGTAGTTTGCTGCAGACAATTGTGATTCTACACTCAGAAGTTTTCTGCACTTACTACATTGTTAGTTTTCAGATATATTATCAAAATGTATTTTATTCTCTTGTGATTGTAACATATTGCAGAGCAAGGATAATATACATCTTAAGTTCAAACTATGAAATCTTAAGTGAATATGGTGCTTAGTATAATTTAAGAAATTAACGCATGAATAATCAATAATGTTAAGCGCACCATAAAGTAAAGATTGTGTACATGCAGAATTGAACATTCATAATTATATATTTATATCAATTAAAGTTTATCAAATTATGATTATGTATATGATTGTTAGAGGTTTAAGCACACATGTCTTTTCTTAATACAAGTTTTGTTATCATCAAAATCATATATAGTAATACTGATAGTTTTGAGGTGCGATAAAACCTAGTTTTGGGGGTTTTTGAAGGGTTCCTTTGCTAGGGCTTTTAGAGCTTTTGCTAGAGTTTTTAGGGTTCTTTTTGGAGGCTTTGAAGGAGAAAAGATCAAGGTTTTGAAAAGCAAGAGTGGATTCAAGGATTATAATTCAAGCTGAAAGGGGAAGATCTTAAGCTTTATTTATTTCAATTACTTTTTTTCTTTGTATCGTGGATTTTATGTTGAGGATTTAAACTCTAATGATGTTGAATGATTATTTGTTTGATTTATTTTCTATCATGGGTAGTTAATCTTCCCATTCTAGAGGCGAGATGGATTTTATTTGGATTTCATGGATTAATTAATGATTTGTTTGTTTGATTGTGTAGTTTAGTTTATTTGTGATGTTTGGTGTTTAATGCCTTCAATTGACTGGCCATCTCTTGATTGATCATGTATTTACGGTTTGACATTTGAGAGAGGTAACCCCAAATAGGATCTAGGCATCACAAGATAAAATCATAGATAACTTGAAGGAGCTTCTATGTTTTATGAAATCATTGCAGAGAATCATAAATCTTAATGATTGCTCTTTATTCTCATAAATGAGAATACTCTTTATTCTCATTTTTATTGGGAATAGATATTTGACCTAGCACTTGAGAGAGGTGGTTAAATGAATTGGGATTTTTTATTTATACACCTTTGCAATGATCAATTGGTAATGAGTTGAATAAATGAAGCATTCTATTCAAAGCTTGTCTATTTTGTTTCTTATTTAATATCCTTTTTATTAGTTGTCCAGATAAAGTTAGAATTATTCATAATGATAGCTAGTTCATAATTG